>FIZU01045556.1:0-10410 GCA_900064475.1 Pseudococcus longispinus
ATTCAGTCCACAGTTTCTCACAAAAAATGTCATAGCCTTTTTTCAAGTAATTTTTTCATTCAAACTCAGATTTTTCCGCAATATTTTTTAATTCTTACCTCATTTAGCATGAATTTCTGCACTTGTGGATAAAATGATACCCTGTAATGGAACCTCGAAAATTCGGTTCTGCCCGCAACACATGTGGTGCGGGCAACTTATTTGACCATGTGCTAGCACTTGATGTTTTTGGTAACATAATTTGGTATAACTAATGAGAGTATTTTACAGCTAGACCATTTCCTTGTATGTAGGTAATCCTCTTATTCCTTGGAAAGGCATTTTTATCAATGTTTAAAGAGAAATTGAAATGTACAGAGGGGTCTAAGATGCTTTTTCAATGGCGCTGATTCAACGCTCAGAGCGATCGTTCGGTTCAAAAAAAAAAAAGCCATCGAAGTTATAAACTAATTGAAATTTTAGAGGCGTGATAGCTCCATAACGAGTTTTACTCCTTAAACGACATCGTTCTAATTGAGACCGATCGTAGGAAAGCTTTTAATTCGTTTAATTACTTTTCGAAACCCTGCGCGATGTAGAAAACGAGTGTAACAAACTATTTCAATGCGGACATGTTGTCAAGCAATAAATTTTCTTTCACCTTGAAACCACACAAAATAAAACGAGTAAAAAAATGTATTCGGATGGGTACCCGATACTTGAAGAATTAGAATATATAATTTTTTGTTTTCGAAAATCTTTAAGACGTAAAATTGATGAGTTGGAAAAACATAAATATGCAGTTGGATGTGGGAGATGAATAACGAGGGGTAAAATTTCGCAATTCGAGCCTATTTCGATATATTTATAGCTTACTTAATTCAATAAAAACCCAATTACTCCGGATTACGGTGTTGCTTTAATTCACACGATTAAATACAATTTAAGCAAATCATCTAATGATTGTTGGTATATTATTCGTTGCAAAATAAACGTATAAGATGATGAACGAAACTAAACCTCTGGCGTTGGTTTGATGGAAGGAATTTGTTTTCATAGAAGGTTTTTACAAATTCATTTTTAATGTTTTATCGCGTCTGTGTGGCAATCAAGGTAAATTTTTCCTGTTTATTATCAAGGTGATATTTTCGGTGTTGGTGTGAGAAAATATATAACTTATGAAAATTTTTCAAATCGAATATGAGGTAAAAGGCAATAAGGTTGGGTTATCTGGCGAATATATTCTGGCTGGTTATTTTTATTACAGATAGCGAAAGTTAGATAATTTATGTCGAGATGTGATTTTTTTTTATAGATTTTCGTAAAACGCGAATGTAATAAATAACGTTTGAAAAAAGGTATAAGATTGGCAGATGCATTACGTTAGGTATGCTTAATTCGTATTCGCTATAAAAGTGCTTATCCTTACGAGTTCTGCAGCGGTTCGGTTTTCATCTTTTAAAGAATTTAATATTATTTCCTGTTGGACGGGCAGACGTTTACTTTCATGACACGATCGATGGCCTGGTGTCAATGTATTGGCGTTAAAGTGACGATGGCGTTGGTTTAATGTACGTGAATCGAATTACCTCGCATTGCGGGCACGTGGTGCTGGGTTTCTTCAACTTTCTTTGAAAAATCTACGTACAGTGATGGGTATTGTGTGTTGAGATAGGATGCAAATGCACCGATGTTGGACATGTTTCGGTCTAAATGTTGCCAGCAACTCGAGGCTATTGAAATAAGCTCGTTGAAAAGCCCTCAGGATACCCAATACACATAGTGTTAATTTTAAACGTGCACTAAAATGAACAATGGGGTTTCATTAAACGACATGTGGAAGTTTTGTTCGCTTCAGCCTCTTGTGAGGTTACAAGAGATTTGACCGCACGTCATTATACCGCATCGTTTCGTCTGCTTAGGTGTATGATCCGGAGAGCCGAGAGATCATCTGCGAGGTGATGTAATTTTGTAAATGATAATTATTCGTGCACGAGTATCTAGCTGTTGGATTCTATTTATTTTGAGTGTTTTTGAGTCGAGCGTTGAATCGAATTCCGTTTGTAAAGTGATTATTTGGCGACCTGGTCGAGACACCGGGTAATTTATTTTTATCGAATAATTCTGCGAAATTTAATCCAGTCTGGTAGCCAGCGTGTTTGATCTAGACTCACAGATATATAACTACCTGTAATGGCATGTTAACGTTGAACCTTTTAAATGGATTTTTTCAATTATTAACACGAGACCGTATAAAAGAGTCGTTTCGTTTAACACCTTTCGAAATTAATCATTTTCTTTGGTTTTATGCTCAGCAGTGTTGCCATAGTTATTTTAGAAAATGGTTCAATTTTTTTGTATAGGTATTTTTTTTTTAATGATTGAGGATTTCAAAAGTTGAATTCGTGGGAAATTGCTCAACTTTCATGTTATTATTGTACGTACCTTCATAAAAAAAAATGTCAAAAATTTCTATAATTCGAATTTCTCCATTACTATGGCTCAGTTTAGGATTTTTAGTAGGATTGGTAAATTATGAAAGATTCTTTCTGAAATTTAATAATTTGCGGTTGCATATTTTTATATCACAGATTAAAATTTTTGCTCCACATATAATTCAGGTGGTAAACAGGGAGTGGCAAAGATCACTCCAAGGGTGGCGGGCAGGAGTGTATCCGCCACATCCGGCCATAGTGGAAGAATTTACACAAACATTTTGAAAGCTCCGGAAACGGTGCACGCGTAGGGAGAACATTTACGAATGCAATTTATTATTGAACATTATTTTTAATCATTCTGAAACCTTGAAAAATCAAATTTTCATGCTTTGCTGTAGCTTTCTGGCTTGGCTGTAAGTGAAAGCACAATGCTAACACGAGATAGGTAGTGGATTTAAATCTGTTGTTCCTTTTTACATTTTTTTTTTAGCTGATGAAGTTTTATAGAAAATGAGCTAAAAATTGAAGTTCCAAAATAATTTAAAATTTTTCAAACTTCTTAGCCCTTTGTTTAAAGTATAAAAAATTTTTAAAAAGTCAATATTACGTATAAAACGAGATTTATTTTACAAAATGCTCCTATCTCATTTAAATTCATACAGGATGATTTTGTCTTTTTCGTGACGTTCTCTTGCAAAAAAGAGTAGTTAAGTCATCTTTCAAAAAAAAAACTGAAAAATTTGGCCAATAATTGACGATGTAATAGCAGAATTTTGGTGGTTTAAATCCCCCCTCCCCCGTCATGTCATATGATTAAAATGTTGTTCAAAATTGAATTTTACAAAATTTTGTTCAAGATTGAATTTTTTAAAATTTTGTTTGAAATTGGATTTTTAAGATTTTCTTTCAAATTAATTTTTTCACATTTGTTCAACATTGAATTTTACAAAAATTTTGTTGAAAATTAAATTCTTGAAATTTTGTTCAAAATTTTGTTCAAATTGGTTTTTTAATTTTGTTTAAAATTGTGTTTTTTTTGAAAATTTTGTTCAAAATTGAATTTTTTTAAAATTTTGTTTGAAATTGGATTTTTTAAGATTTTCTTTCAGATTTATTTTTTCATATTTGTTCAACATTGAAATTTTCAAAAATTTTGTTAAAAATTTTGTTGAAAATTATATTTTTTAAATTTTGTTTAAAATTTTGTTAAAATTGTTTTTTAAATTTTGTTTAAAGTTGTGTTTTTTTTAAAATTTTGTTCAAAATTGAATTTTTTAAGATTTTGTTCCAAATTGGATTTTTTAAAATTTTGTTCGAAATTGAATTTTTTAAGATTTTGTTCCAAATTGGATTTTTCAAGATTTTTATCAAAATTGAATTTTTTAGTTTTGTTAAAATTGAATTTTCCAAAGAATTTGTTTGAAATTGTTTTTTAAAATCTTGTCCAAAATTGAATTTTTCAAGATTTTGTACCAAATTGAGTTTTTTGATATTTTGTTCAAAATTAAATTTTGAAGAATTTTGTTCAAAATTAAATTTTGAAGAATTTTGTTCGAATTTAAAATTTTCAAAATTTTGTTCAAAATTGTGCTTTTTTAAAATTTTGTTCAAAATTGAATTTTTAAAAATTGTGTTTGAAATTAAAATTTTCAAAATTGTGTTTTTTTGAAATTTTGTTCAAAATTGAATTTCTTAGAATTTTGTTTGAAATTGAATTTTTCTTGATTTTCTTCAAAATTAAATTTTTTAGTTTCGTTCAAAATTGAATTTTTCCAAAAATTTGTTCATTAATTGTTTGAAATTTTTTTTTGAAATTTTGTTCAGAATTTTGTTCAAAATTGGAATTTTTAAAATTTTGTTCAAAATTTGTTTTTTGAAATTTTGTTTAAAACTGAATTTTTTGAAAATTTGTTTGTAATGGAATTTTTTAAAATTGTGTTCGAAATTAAACTTTTCAAAATTTTGTTTAAAATTGAATTTTTCATGGTTTGGTTCAAAATTGAAATTTTTCAAAATCAAATTATTTAAAAATTTGTTCAAAATTAAATTTTTTGAAATTTTGTTCAAAAATAAATTTTGGAAAATTTTGTTTAAAATTGAATGTTTTGAAATTTTTTTCAAAGTTTAATTTTTTGAAATTTGTTCACAATTGAATTTTTCAAAATTGATTCAGCAAATTTTTCCAAAATTTCGTTCAAACATGATGTTATCGGAAACTTTATTCTGAGTTTCTTCAAAATTCTGTTCAAACACAATCATTTGAAATTTCATTTGAAATGATTCTGTTTTATCAATTTTTTGGGGTTTCGTCCCAACACACTTTTTTAAAATTTCGTTTGAAATAAGTTTCCATTCTGTTCAAGCATAATTTTTTTAAACCGGAGCTCTCTTTATACATTTTGTTGAAAACGATTTATCAAAATTTTGTTCAACATCAAATTCTTTAAGAGAACTGTTCGAACTTCAAAAGCAACTTCATTTTTCATCATTGCATTTCATGATTTTGTCATTATGTTGATATTTTTTTGATTTTTTGTTTTCTTTTTTTATTCAAATTTTTGTTTAAAAAAATTAATAAACCGGATTCTACGTAAAAATTTATCGCAGAAGAACGTAGAAATGAACTTTAAATCACCTACCTATGGAAAAAATGTCCAAAAAAATGTTTGTTTTGAAAATCTATCAAAGGTTAATTTTTTTAAAAAAATGAGTTGAAAATTCAAACAAATTTTTCTAAAAGTAAAAAGCAATTATAAAAAAGGAATAATAAATGTCCTAAATAATAAGGAAATGTTCAGATAAAAATCTTTCAAAATTTTTTTTTGAATTTTCCCTCAATTCTTCCATAAAAATTTTTCAAAAAGAAAATTCCCTAGAAAACATTGCATCAAAAATTTAAAGATTCATTCTTCAAAAAAATTCTTCAAAAAAAAGTTCCAACAGTTCTTTTGATGCGAAATTCTTTAAGGAACAAATCCTTTTTAATCTGAAAAAATCACTTTTTTGAAAAATTGTCAAAAAAACAGGTGTTGAAGTTTCTGACAAAAATCACTCAAAAAATATTTTACTTTTCTATAAAAAATTGTTAACTTCGCTTTATAAAATTGGCATGGAATTTTTTTTTTAAACATTTTAATTTTTACAAAATCTTAGATGCATCAAAAAATTGTCCTTTTTGCGCCAATTAATCATTTTTTGTTTCTTTTGGGCCAAGATTAGCATATGTTTGAGGACCATTCCAAGAATTCTGATTTAAATCATATTTAATCGATGATGCAATGGACATTTTTTTTCATTTCCACCCTCCATATTTCCAACTTCCCGGCTCTCCTAACCTTGATCTTGTCCATTACTCGTACATCTCATTACCAAACATTACGAAAAAACTCAACACCATAACACCCCATGCAATTCAAAAGGAAACAGCACACCTAACGAGTTCAAAGTGTACAATATCAACAACCTCAATTACGTACATTTCCTATCAGGTAAATTCGAACTTGAACTGATGACCCATAATCCATAATTCGAAACCTCTTTGATCTCAAGCGAGCGTTAATTTGAACTATATCCGAATCTCTGGGTCCATCTCTTCAATGTATGTGCACTCTGATAAAGCTGCTGCCTGTTATGCAGGAAATCTCGTACCGCTTCTCGTACAAAGCTATCTTATTTTAAACAGACCTACACCATTAGGTTTATTGATACGACGAGAATTTAAAAAAAATGCCTGGAGATGAGAGAGAAAGAGATGATGATGCGGCGAAGAGAGGGACGAATTACCAGATAGTACAAGCTTATAGGCAAGTAAACGAAAGTAATAGAGCACGATAACCGCATACGCAATTAAAATCAATCGACTGTTTATCGCGTCAATAGTTGGCGAATTGTAAAAAAGGATATTTTTTTTTTTTTGCTACGCCGTTGATAAAACATTTAATGTGTATACGAATAAGACGACAACACGCGAAACATTCATTACAAGTCCACTACTTTCCGTTTATGGTATCGAGTCTGGAATTAAAAGAAAAGTAATTTCTCATACAAAAGGAAATTGATGATTTCTGTCTGCTGTTACTCGCTTTAACTGGTTCAAATGTAGGTATTCGTTGTTCGAGGTCAACCGAGTAACATGTGTACCTAAGTACACTATTTTACTTATGTACATATGTTATGTGTACAAATTGTTTTATTATTATAAAATAAAAAAGAGTAAAATATACGAGAGATAAATTGTATTATGGAAATGCTGATAAGGAAAATAAAAGTGGGGTTAGAAACGAATAGATTTTTAAAATTTTTCGTGATGGACTTTGGGCTGAGGATAGTCACGTCGACTTTGAAATAATTAACGTGGCTAATGCCTGCAGAGCTCCGAATTATGTACTGTGATGATCCGAGTTCTATATATACGAATGTTAATTATTCCTTCGTCGTATTATCTCGACCAATTACACGTTTGTGATTTTTTATTTCATTTTCAACAACGTAGATAATGTCGGATTTCTCGTAATTTCGATGCTTTTCTTTCTTCGGTTCTAATTACTGTGTGTTTTACACGATGTATCGTTTATCTGGGTGTTTCGATTAAATACACGTTTTTGCATATGTTTTAGATCGGTATCGGTGGCATAACAAATGAATCGAATAAAGCAGTTTGCAGTTCATCGATAGTCCACCTTTTGATAAACCTTATCAATGCAAAATTTTCTGCAGAGGAACCAGCCAGCTTGATAACGTTCGTGGAAATATTGTAAGTATCGAAGGTGTTTAAATTCTAAATGGTTTAATTACCGAAATTTAGAAATAGCCAATCGCCAACCTTAATTGATGTGTTTACATCGTGACGAGTCTATACGAACAGGTTGCCTTCGTTTGCTCGCTTAATTCGGATCTATTAAAAGTACGAAAATGACGAGGTAACATGATACACCAAAAATTCCCTCAGCAGTTTTGACAATTTACTCAAGTACAATTTGCGGTTAGTACCAAGTTTCGTCATAGACATTGATTTTTTCCAACTCGGATTCCCTCTCTTTTTCTTTCCGACCAATGTTACAAGATAAATAATTCATCGTATGTGAAACCAGACTGCGAACAGGTTTTGGTGAAGATTTCGTCTCATACGTAATACTATTTTTATATACATACGTACGATCTTCGCGAAGGGATGAATAACACGTGTCACGTAATTTCCACCATCCGACGATCAGAAAATCCACCGAGCACGTGGAAAATTACCAGATAATGGAATCGGTTGACCTTATACATCCGTGTATTTTGTTGGCGACTGCGGAAATGCACTTTCATTTTGATTTTTCTAGCATTCAATATCGTTCGAGATTTTAGGAAGTTGGTCGAGATAAGGGGAAATATGTTGTTGTAGTCTTGATAACAGAGTTATTTATCCGCGTAGCATAAAGGACGCGGTCCGATTCGAAGGATCGATAAGGCGGACTTGAGGATGTGGATGTAGCGATGCTCGGGCCAGATTACAATGACTTGATAAACGTGTCGGGCCACACGTGGTGATTTGAGAAATCCTACTTGGACTGTCGTGTGTTGCTGATTTATAAACATAGGGTTAGGGTGAGGTCAGTTTTGGTACGAGGAATGGCCGTATAATGGATTCCGATTGTGACTTGAGACCGAAAACCGAATGGGGAAGATTGGGGTATGGTTTAAGAAAGCGATGAAGTTGTGTTGTGGTGAGTTTAGAGGAGACGTGAGATGGATGGAATTGTGGTTGGTGGGTCTGTCTGGGTTGGATTGTGGTACGATTGTCGTTTGTGTTTTTTAGCCGTAGAAGTAAGATTGGGGTGATTTTTGGAGGGAAAAGGAGATGATCTTGGATGTTTTTATAGGTTTTTGGGAATTTATCAGGTATAAATTTAATTTTACTTTTTATTATGATATCAAATTGAGCAAATGGAAATGAAAATTCAACCTCAGCTTCATGTTTGGCATGTCCTTGTCCTCAGAATAGATTGAAGGGGTCCATTATTGCCCCTGAATGGGCATCCATGAAGAATGACACTCAAAAACATATTCCTTATCGATTCAAGTAGCAATAATGTGTCAAGTATCGAACGAAGCAATATTTCAATATTACGTACTTAATCGTATAATGAATTGGTCTCGATTTAGCTGAGATAGGGTTGTTTTTTTTCAAATTTGACCATGGCACATCCGAAGTAAATCTGATCTATGATCTTTAGATCTTCTCAATTTCAAAAAAGATCCAAAAAAAGATCCATTTCAACTTTTCAAATTTCAAGTTACGAGTATTAACCTTCAGGTATTCGTTCAAAGCTTAGTTTAAATTTAAAACAAAAAATGGAGAAATGATCTCTTGATTTAATGATCTAGATCTTGGATCTAACGATCCATATTTTAAGGGTCTTCAAATGAAAGATCCTTAAAATTTGAGGATCTGATCTTTGGATCTTTAGATCCAATCTGATCTCATCTGAATCTAAAAAAAATCACTCAAGTGATCTAGATCTAAATTCTTTGGGAGTGGATCTGACCATCACTGGTTTTAATTTATATTTCAGGATTGACTCGACCGATTTCTTTCAAAGTTTCAACCTTGGATTGTTTGATATAAGTTCAGATATACCTAACCCCTTTTCATAAAAAAATCAACAGCCCCTTCCACCAATTTCTCCCTCCATCCAATATTTTGAGAGTCCCCTTACCCATGAAATTTGTTTGGCAAAATTTAAAAAAAAGTATTTTTGGGGGTGTCATTAATTATAGAACATCATGTAGTTTTTCCAAAATTTTACAAATTACGAAGTACATATCTGAATTATAGATTCGAATCTATTGATCCAAAGATCCTTCGATCTGCCTATCACTGATTGAAACCCTTTTTCAACTTTTGAGTCATTATTCAAGAACCATTCTAAGCCGAGCTCCGAAATTCTGGGAATTGAAGTATCTTGCAGAGATGGGCAGATTATGAAAAAAAAAGTCAGATCAGATAAAAATCAGATCACGAAAAAATCAGATCAAAAAAAAATTTCAAATGACATCAAGCAAATGTTCAGATCGTGATCTTTTTCAAAGAAGATCAATTTTAAAATTCACCAAATTAAATCATATTATATTACGATTATGATATTTTACAATGGCACTGATTTTCTAATGCACCTTTCACTTTTCAGTTCACTGAAAATTGAAAAGTGAAAAGTTCATTAGAAATTCCTGAATTCAGTGGTCAGTGCCGCCATCATTTTGATCTTTTTCGCCATCTTTTTTTCTTTTTTTTTTAAAAAAGATCAGATCACCAAATTTTTGACAAGATCAAATAAAGATTAGATCAAAAAAATTTGAACAAGATAAGATCAAAGATCGCGATCTTGATCTGATTTTTTTCCCACTATCTGCTCATCTCTGGTATCTTGGGGGTACCTATTTATCACCAAAGTGTTGATCCTGAAGTCTGCTGGGGCTAATTCACCCTTCTTTTCCTCCATGGCCTTTTCAATGGTTATATCAAAATTTAACATTTGAATTAAAAAAAAAATTGATCAAGTATTTGGGGGGGGGGAGGTATTAGAAATAGATGGCTATCCACTGTAAAAGTTTGTTATGCTGATGTGAAATCTGGAGGTAAATAAAACTTGATCATTCTGGTGTTGATTCTTGTACGAGTATCTAAGACTTCTTCATTGATATTGTGGAGGGGGGGGGGGTAGGCGATCAAGTAGTTATAAATTAAACTCTGCAAATTTCAGTAAGAAGTGTTTTATAAAATTTCAATGAATTTTGAAAATGTTGGAAAATTACAGTTTCCAACAAAAAGTCATGTTTAGAGCTTTGAATTTTATGAAATTGCATATTTGTCTATGGTGAAGAAAAAGTGAATATTTCAAGGATCTATACGATTCATGAAATTTCCTGACGAATGAGCCCAATTTCATTTTGCATATTTTGCATATTTTTGGAGTAAAAAGTGCATATTTCAGCATATTTTGTCAATTTT
>FIZU01045560.1:0-36033 GCA_900064475.1 Pseudococcus longispinus
AGCTGTTTACGAGAAATACTATAAAATAAAAAGAAAGTTTGTAAAAAAAAAGGGGGTGTCTGTAGGGGTGGGTGGGTGGTATCTATACAAAAATTTATGTTGCACCACCTATTTTCATATAGATAGACGCCACTGCTCATATGTCTTTAATATAGTTTGGTGCCTGTAGCACGTGATACCTGAATGAAGGAACAGGAAATCCTTGCAACTGGCATAGTATTGCTAAATCGAGGGTAGCTGAGCGTGTTATCGAGCGAGTTTTGTCATCCGATGAGATCGATGGTGCTTTTGCTCCTAGAGGTTCTAAAGCGCCAAAAATAAGTGGAATAAATCAAAAAATTAGACTGTAATTTCGTATGACTGAAATAGTCATTCGATTCAAAACCCCAAAATTTTGTTGGAATGGGTTCCAAGCTTTCAGTGTACGAGTGATTTACCATGAAGGTGTTGGAATTTTGGCGGGTATTTTAATTTCAACTCATTCATCACTTGAGTCGTTGAACAAGAAAAAAAATCAAAATTCACATACTTTCAATAAATTAACCCTTTCGATAAACCTGCGAATCTACGCCAGTTACAAGAATCCTCCAAATTTTCTCCCCAGTCGTAAAAAATTGTTGTACAGCAATCTCAAAAACAGAAAAGAAAAATTCAAACTAGATGAACACAAACTTACCTAACCGAAGGTACAGGAAAAGCTTGTGCTTGACAGAGCAGCGCAACATCGATATTATTTTTCTTTTCGACCCAATTATGTTTTAATTCGGGAGGCAATGTTGGTGGTTTTGCTCCCAACGGTTCTATATACACAAAACGTGTGTGCCAGGTACAGTTAAATAAATTATTTATATCCAATCACTTCATTTTTTTTTCGTTCCAAGAATAAATGATTTGGGTATGTGAAGGAAAGGAAAACAAATTAAGAAAGGGATAAACATAAATGTAGGTGATAAAAGTCGCATAATAAATGGTCATTTCGCTTTCCATTACATTTGCAAATAACCGCCTTCGCCGGCGAGATTAATTTTACGTACGAAAAAACAAGGTCGAGTAGAAGTCAAGGTCGATGATTCGAAACAACAACAATGCATATATATCGAGCACGAGAAGGCAACGACCCAATAATACGACAATAAAGCCACGAAGGAGAAAATTCAGATAAAAAGTTCGCAACTTCTCACGATACAATCAAAGCACGATGAAACTTTCAGGTATTTGGAAGGCCTTACGAGCATGATCCTATGTAATTTTACCTGTTCGAGTGTAAGACGTTTTCGAAAAATTTCCCACTGAGCATTGCAAGATAAAAGTAAACTCATTTCCTTTTTTTTCGACTCATTACTTACCTAACCGAAGGTACTGGAAAAGCCTGTGCTTGGCAAAGTAACGCCAACGAATGACCAGCTTTTTTCTTGAACCGAGATATTTCGGAATCGGATGAGAAAGTCGGAGGTTTCAATCCAACCGGTTCTATTCATAATTCAATACAAATACTCAAACGAAGGGTCCAAAAAAGGCCAAAATAAATCGGGACGTGTACCGCAAGAACTCGCACGAAATTATCCAAATTGAAATTTACACTGTTGGGTACTCACCTAATCGAGGGTACTGGAAACGCCTGAGCTTGACATAATAATGCCAAAGCATGGCCTGACTTTTTCTTAAATCGAGAACTCTCAGCATCCGAAGAAAAAGTAGGAGGTTTCAATCCGACGGGTTCTAATTAACATAGCGTCACCTTAGTCGTGTGCCTTTCCACCCCCCTGAATGTGTGGGACGGGTATTTAAAAACTCGCACGAAACAGTCTCGATTAAAACATCGCGTAAATTTAATATCACGAACATCGTCAACTCATTTCGAACGATACCCAAAAAATATAAAATCTCACCTAAAACTGGGTACAGGAAAAGCTTGAGCGTGACAGTTCAACTCGATATCGCGATTGTTGCGTTTCTTAAGCCAAACTTTTTCAGCAGCCGAGGTCAATGTTGGAGCTTTACTGCCCATAGGTTCTAACATTCATAACGACAACGATCATAGAGAAATACGAACACTAACAAAGTTAGCCTGAATGTCGAGACATTGTTTTTTGTGTTTGACATACCCCGCCAAGGACAAAGAAGCAACAAGTATTTAAAATATTCAAACCGACTCGTTCGATAATGTCCGAAAATAAGAAAAAAAACCAACCAAACACGAACCTGAATGCAGGTATTGGAAATCCCTGAGCTTGACATAATAACGCGAACGTATTTTTCGAATGCCTGAAAAACGTTCCGCTACTTCGAGAATCGGATGGAAAAGTTGGCGATTTCATTCCAACCGGTTCTAAGCAGAAAAATTTGAATTCGAATTTGTCAATAAACCGAATACAGATCGAAGAAGCCAAAAAACCTGAATGTTGAAGACGTTTCCAGAAATCTAAGCATCGAAGCCAAACCCACAAATATCCTCATTCGATTTCAATATTGATATCAATACCTGTACGAAGGAGCAGGATATCCCTGCGCTGAACACAACAAAGCGATTGCTTGAGTCTGCTTTTTATAAAAAGTGCTCGATTTGCTTTCGGAAGAAAAAGCCGGAGATTTCAAACCGATAGGCTCTACAATCAACGCAAACCGTAAAGAATTACAAATTGTTTAAATTTTACCTGAATGATGGTAACGGAAAACCCTGAGCTTGACACAACAGGCCGAAAGTTTGTTTCGCACTTCTAACAAAAGTACCGCTACGCAAATCAGTCGGAAAAGTCGGAGATTTCATTCCAACTGGTTCTAAATTCAAGAAAAAATCGAATCCGATTAGATTTGATAATCGTGTTTTCATTTTAATAATTTAAAAGTATTCCAGAAACCCACTGTCTGAAAAATTTTCACATTTGATGGAAATTTTATGATGAAAAAATGAAACCAAAGCATCGACGAGTCAACAAAACTATCAAGGTACATGGTAGAGATGAATAAAAATGACAAAAACGAGCCACATGAAACATTACACAAAATATACACAAAAGCATCACACAGCACCTCAAAAATCAGCTGGTACAAACGAAACGGTCTGAAAGTAACGTGTATTCAACGATTAAGCAATATTCTGATCCTCAGAAGGGTTCCTGACCCGAAAGCAGATCGAAAAAAGGTCACAAATCATAGAGCCTCTTTCCTGCACAGCCTGCGCAGTACTACAATGCATGGAATATCTTAGCACATGTATACTGCGCAGCCTGCGCATCTAAGCTGCGCGCAGGATGATTCGACGCCTGTGTGCTGCGCAGCCTGCATGACCATATTGCGCATAGTATGAATTTGTACATTTATTCTGTGCAGCAGGTAAAATTCACTGTATGAGACTCAATAAAAAGGGCAGAGAAGAGGAGATACTCGTATATTGAAGTATTCAACGTAGAATCATTTTTGATGGGAATTCCATCGCGAGAAAAATTGAATTTGCTGTCTTAATGAACTCGAACCGACCCAGAATCCGATTCAAGCTCCCATAAAATGTCCATAAATAAGATCACAGCTGGCCCAATTGCCAAACACAATATCCATAGCTTTTGACCAATTTGCCGCAGTCATCAAGCACAAAAGCAAAACAAATCACGAGTACATTTCACCAGATAGTAAATTTTGAAAATCCTACCTAAAAGCTGGTATCGGGTAAGCCTGTGCGACACAGAGTAACGCCAAAGAATTCCCTTTTCTAATTTGAAATCCTCTGGAATTTTCAGCGCTTGAAAATTTCGGCGAAGAACTTCCAAGAGGCACTTAACAACATAAAAATTCAACAGAAAATTAATCATCAAGAATTCGAAAGAAATCATTATCATTCCATAGCCTAAATCAAGGGATGAAAAAGAATCCTAGGGGTTCCTAAAACATCGCAGGTACTCCAGACAGACAATTTTTTTGGTATATTCTGCACATCGTCATCAATCCACACATCCCCGACACACACAAAAAAGGGGAGCGAGCTAGATCTCAAAAATACTTATAATCCTTACCGAAACACTGGCACAGGATACCCCTGCGCAGGACAAATCAACGTCAATTCACCACCCGACTCGGCATCAATTTTTAAACTAGTAACGTCTTTCTTCATAGGAAGTTTTGGCGAAGTAGCTCCAACCGGTTCTTAGTACACAATGCCGCGAAAAATGAGACAAAATGAGTAAAACAAAAAACACAATGACAAAGCGTATTTACAAAAGTACATTATTGTGCGGTAGCCAAGCCAAAGACCCCAATATCAATAAAATCGCGTCCTCGTTTAGTTTTCGAAGACTTACCTGTATGCTGGTACCGGGTACCCCTGAGCAGAACACAATAATGTCATTTGTACTCCCGACTTGCTCACAAAACCGTGTATTTTTTCAGTCGTTGGGAATTTAGGAGCAGCACTACCAACCGGTTCTTCGCCAAAACATTTATGAAAACATTTTCACTTTAAATTGTTGGTAAATCATCGGATGACTCAAAAAGTAACGTTAAAATACCTATTCCTAAGTCGTAAGGGTTCAAAGATCAACTAAAAATTACGTATGCTTCGAGTTCGAGAATATGTGTTTTTTGTTGAGATGAGTGTACCCAAATTTAATTCAATCGAGCTCATAATATTTCAAAAAATCGTACTCATAA
Organism: Pseudococcus longispinus; assembly: GCA_900064475.1. Classification (NCBI taxonomy): domain Eukaryota; kingdom Metazoa; phylum Arthropoda; class Insecta; order Hemiptera; family Pseudococcidae; genus Pseudococcus; species Pseudococcus longispinus. The sequence goes on from FIZU01045560.1 coordinate 4,642, forward strand.
CCATTGACTACAAAGCTGCCAACATTCGACCTTTAGTAAATAAATACAGAATACCAGACATCATCGAACGAACCAGATCATCATTGGTCTTGAAACCGTCTTGTCACAACTACTCTATGAAAATGAACATGCAGAATACAACCTCGCTGAAAACACTTACCTATACGAAGGAACAGGATATCCCTGAACAGGACAAAGAAGAACGATACCGTTTTCCAATAAAAACTGTAAATTTTTCACTTTCTCTACAAATGGTATCTTTGGAACAGAACTGCCAACGGGTTCTGCGTAATTAACGAAAATACGTTCGGGTATTTATGCGCATATTACAAAAAAAAAGAAATTTCAACGCAGAAAAAAAACATAATTTTGACTCGTACGAGCTCTGGAGTACCCATCCCAACATTCAGGCTTTTTGTATAATTAAAAAAACGTATAAAATTATTGCACAGTGTGGCACGTGTCGAAAAAAAAACACAAGAAAATGTTTCATCGTCAAAGGACACAAAAGTCAACTTTCGAAAAACCGTACAACAATTTTTTACTCGTAAATGTAGCGTAAAATTAAATTAAATGAGATAATCTATGCGAAATAAAAAAGCCAACATGGTGAAAAATATAAGATGGAGAACAGATTCGAAGTTAAAAGGCGAGAAAACTTAATTTACGTTACGCTGAAAAATTCATTCGAAATCGACCGTTGTTGCCTCATCGTTTCGTCGGTATCGGTTTCGGTACTTTTGATGTAGCCCAAAGGGAAACCATTATTTAGACGATAAATCCGCTTCTTTTTTCCTTCGTTGAATGATGAATTTACTGGTTGAAATTTTCATCATTTATTTTCTGCATCGTTGTTGGTATTTCGAAGGTGGATTATCCAGTCGAATGAATTTTCCAGCATAATGAATGGATTGTATGAATGAATTATGGAGATAGAAATGGAGAAGACGAAAGAACGAAAAAAAAATCAGCAAAATTTAAAAATCGAATTTGTATTTACCTGTGATCACTAAACGTCCTTTTGTAGCGCTCAATCTGGTTTCTCCAGTCAATTTATGCTTAGTACGGCATTGATAAGATTTAAAGCCATCCTCAGGTGCCACATCTCTAATGTGTAACTCGCCCGAAGGTAAAACTAAGTATTTACCATCTAAAATAGTGAAAATAAAGTATTAGCATTTCGTAGTGGTATGAAAAAAAATACTTGATTAAATATAAAAATTCTCGAATTAACGAAAGTCTTTTTTTTGTGAAAAACTCGTCTCGTTATTTCGAGAATTAATGAATTTTTGGGTGATTCGTTAAATTTCAAATAATCACCCCCTTTGATATTTTCATCGTAATTTTTACCCTCCCCCCATCACATTTCTTTTCTGCAACTTCTTATCTCGAATAATAATCAAAAACTGAATATTATGCGACCACTTTAGGCTAAATTTCCAACTACGAATCACCCAAAGAATTTGATTAATCATCGATCAAAAATTGCTGCATCAAACTGTCTCCTAAATATAAACGACAATAACGATATGGCACCGTCGTCGATTTTAACAAAGTCTCGTACAGTTTGTTTTACTGCAACGCTAAGCAGTTGTTATTTTCTACCCATCGACTGACTCAACAAGTTTTCGTCATCGATAATAACAAAACGTACTACAATGTGCTGCGTATAGCGCAATATCATAAAAACAACGTTGCCAAATTTCCAGCCACCTTGGATATTGCCGACGACGATGCGATGAATTATAATGTTTCATTTTTCATTAAAATCTCATTAATTCGAGCTTTTCCCCCATTTTTTTACCAAACAAGGCTAAAAATCTCAATTCAAGTCGTATTTCCGTCGACTTTTAATTACAAGTTCGTTTAGAAATACCCAATTACCTAATTGTAGGTATATAATTTTCCAGTTTTGATTGTCGTATTGTCATTTAAACTAAGTAGGTGAAGAATTTGATAAGCAATTTTTGATCGAGTTGTTTTGCTTATTTCATTAAAATGCATAGGGCTGTTGATTCAAGTAGATTAATTGGTTGGAAAATACTCATAGAGTATTTGATGAAAATAATTCAATTTTTTTGGTGATAAAGTTTTACAAATTTTCAACCAAAAAAAATTGTCCATTAAACTTACTTTTTAGTACAGTCGTAAAAGATTAAAGAAAAAAACAGTATCCAATCGATTTTTTTGTTAAGAGCAATTTTATGACTGAATCGTAATCTAGAGTCTATTAGGAAAAAATGAGCCGATATGCCATTTTTTAAAGTCTCCCCTTTTTCGAGAGTCCACCTCCTTTCCTTGAAAGTTTCCTATCTCCGTTCCTAAAGCTATACTTTTGAAAAAAAATTCAACAAAAGTTGTAGTTTGAAATCTCAATAATAATTTCAGTTATCACAAAATTTTCAATTGCACCCTTCCCTTTCCCCCAATTGATCATAATTTGTTTGAAAATCATGGAATAATTTTGATATGTATTATGCAATATTGGAGGGGAGGGAAGGGTCCAATCGAAATTGTTGTAATAACTAAAATTATTCCAAGGATCTCAATCCACAACTTTTGTTCAAAAAAATTTTCAATTGGAGCCTTAGGTACAAAGATAGGGAGATTTTTTTGGAAAGACGATGGACCCTCAAAAAAGAAGAGAATGAAAAAAATAGCATCTGGTCAAAGTACAATCGAATCGACTGTTGACAGAACTTATTTTTTCCTTTTTGACAGTGCTTCAAGCCAAAACTGCATTGAGATAACTGCGAGCAGTACAATTAAAGTTCAAAGGGTGATTTTCATACATATTATGCAAATTGGAGGGGAGGGGAGGTTCCAATCGAAAATTTTGTAAAACTAAAATTATTTCTAGGATCTCAATCTACAACTTTCGTTTGAAAATTTTTTCAAAAGCTCTTCCAGGAACAGAGATAGGAAACTTTCTTGTAGAGGGGGTGGTCCCTCGAAAATGGGGTCCTTAAAAAAATGGCAAACAGGCTCATTTTTTCTCTTATAGACTATAGATTACGATTCAGTCATAAAATTGTTTTTAACAAAAAAAATCGTACTTTTTTCTGTTATCAAAAGTTTCATAACGACTTATTTTATTTACTGTGTGATTTAATATGAATTCTTAATAAAATGGTGTCTAAAACGATTGCAATAAATGTTACAGTTGCATTGATTTTCAATGTCTTGAGCCAAGATATTGCCAAAGTGATCTTGGAAATTAATTGTGAATTAATTCGTGTGAAAAAGTACTAGGTATAAATTCATTTTGTAAAAACCATCAATTAATTTGTTTTTCAAGCATAGATAAATCAAATATTTCGAAACATTGACCAATCCAATTTGTATCTTTGATTTAATTCGTTTTAAGACACCAATTAGGCAGCTAATTAATTTCAAAAAATTAAAATAAAGTAGGTACCATTAATTTCTCAAACCAATTAATTACTCTAGAATTCAACGGTCCTAATACAAAAGTAAAAGCTATAAGCCAGAAGACAAATGTACACATAACGAACCAATGTACACTAATTTAGTAAATAAATTTGATAAATTTGAATATCTAACTCTCATCTCGAAAATTATCAACAAAGGTTCGTTACGAAATACAAATATCATCTTGAGTGATCCATTAAACATAAACAAATAATTCATTATCAGAACAGGTTCAATTTCCATAATAAAAATTTCATCACAAGCACACAAAAAGTTATCAAAACCGAATCGATATTTAATGAATCACAAATTGAGTCGTAGGTAATTTTCATGTACTCTACCAACAGTACAGAAAATACCTACTGCGAAGCTCTCTACGAATAAAAACGAGGAAAAGAGCACCGCAAGTAGAAGAAAAATTTCGCAAAAGCCATGAACATAATATTCTTTTAAAAATTCCGCATTTTTTTGTACTCGTACTCGTACATACCATTTTGACGAGCAGAATTTTATTCTTTATTGTTGAATTTTGTGAAAGAGCTAAGTTTCGTAGTGAATAGATTCACATTTTCATTCAACTTTTAGCCTTTTGTTTACGTTGTTTGCGTATATACTTGGAAAATGATGAAAAGTGTAACTTTTTTAACGTTTACGCAAACGTAGTTTTCTATGAGAATTTGTAATTACGCGGCGTACACGTTATTTCGTAATAAAAAGCCAGTATGGTGTTGAAAATGGCGTGATAGAGTGTTAATTACTCTTTGGGTAAGATTTTCTTTCACCGAGAAAAGTTTTGTTTTGAAAAATTACACTTTTATGATTGATCATTTGAAAAATTACGAGTTCAAAGTTACAATAAAATATATCAATTTATCTTTTACGCAGCCTCCAATCTACGTACTCTTTTCCACGTCTCCTTAAATATAAACTTAATGATATCTTAAAACTACGCATTCATTTCTCCCACACATACCAGGGAAAGGATAACCAAAGGAGTCACGTGAGACAGAGTAGACGGGGTTAAGGTAATTTGGGATAACCGAGGATTAAATTCCACCTGATTTTGAAACTCTATTCCGATTCGACGACGCGACGCATTTATCTAGATACGATCACACAATAAAATTTGTTTTGAAAAAGTATTTTTAATACCGTAATCGCGACTAGTTTCCGAAGTCAGCTGAACGTTTTCGTTTTGAATCCATGCTTCGACAAATACAAAATCGGCTACGAAACTGGGTATGTGACACTTTAGTATACCCGGATTACCGCGTAATACGTACTCATCCATTACATTCACCGCATAATGCTGGCTAACCACTGTTCAGCAGAAACAAAATTACACCCTCGAATTATTACGTACGTCATGTCAAGCATAAGTGAAGAAATGAAAAATTTATCCCAATTTTTAACAAGCCTCATACGCCAGACAGATGAATTAGGTACCTACGTAAACTTACGAAATGTTCTCGTATATACTTTCACTATAGCTTAGGTACATTTGTAAAACGTATTGAAAAAATTCTTGCTGCGGGGTTAAACGTGCGAGATCAACTTCCTACGTTGACCACCTTCGCGGAAAGGTTTGATGGCTTTAGACAATGGCGTGGCGATGGCGCATCTTCGAATGTAAATTTTATTGTTTTGGATATCGGTGGTCACGACAGACGGGACGCGGCGTCACCAGACTCATTATGTACTTATGATGGAAAAATCATTTTCAACTCGAACCATTATTGTATTATAGAATAGAAGTACGTGCTGTATTGGTCGAAATATGTGGTAGGCCGATGGGCATCGTAATATTGAATCGAGGACAAGTAAAATGTATAAGTGCTTGAACGATTATCGCCATGTACTTATATAGATGGACCGTCGTAATCTGACACAATTGATTTGATTTTTTTTTATCGTAGTTTGAGTCACTTGGGGTCCTTGAGAGTAGATTGAATTACGCGGATGTGTTTCGTATTATGAGTACCTACCTAGAGGGATTTGAGAGAATTTTGAATAAGTTTCAAAATGGAAACTGTAAAGTATGAATGGGTCGTAAAAAAATAGCTAGGATTGGTTCACGATTTCATTTCTAGTTTTAAATTTTGATCTCAAACAAAAAATACACAATTGCACAAAAAGAACATTTTTCCACCTATTTATCTCTCACAAATCACCCTCGAACCACCACAGGACAAGTGACAGGCGACATGTGTCATTACATGACGAGCGTTTTGTGATATCCAACATTTGACAAGAAATCTAAGACCAAGGATCATGAGCTGTTCGTTATCATGAATTTAAAATTGTTGCATCATGAGTATGACAAATTACCTGTTACAAGTGACATTTCAATTGACAAGTGATGTATGCCAAGTCCAGAGACGTAAATGAGTCCGTAATTTACCGACTGATATTACGAAAAAGGCATATATTTCTCACACTTCAGTTTAAGCGGACGGAAAGGGGGCAAATACAGAGAAAAATGTTGATTTTTTTAGATTTAAAAATTTTTATGTTGATTATTGATTTAATACAAACGAAATTTCATAGTTTTTTCCAACTCTAGCTATTTTGTTTCTCATTCTCATGTGAAATGAACATGTGCTCAATCGAAGTGGGAAAATATTGAAAAAAAGGTATTTTGAGGCAGCAAAATGTACAATTTTTAGTGAGTACAAACATCTATTGAAATCGAGAAATTCTTTTTTGGACATTTTTAGATCAAATTCATTATTTGATACAAATGAAATATTTTCCTCTCAATTTTGAATTTCAGAAGCAAAATTCCATTGGCAATTTGTTTTACATTTGAAAATCGATGCTCAGTCCACAGCTCCACAAGTCCACAACTGGCAAAAATCAATTTTTTAGGTATCTACTTGATTTATGATACATTTTTAGAAAATGAAAAAGTAAATAGGTACAGGGCTCGGAATTGGTTGCACTCTAATTTTAATAAAATTAATGACTAAATCGATGAAAAAAATTACAAATAATGACTAATTTTGGCCCAGAAAAGACAAAAAATGACTTGGGGGGGGGGGCAAAAGGGGCAATTTTTTTTGGTGTTTCTAACATTTGGTAAAAATGAAATAAGTCTTGTAAAAGAGAAAAAAATCAAAAAAAAATTTTATGAGAATTTTACAAAAAGAAAGTTAGCAATTTTTTTATAGAATGTTTGTAAAATACATTTTTCTAAGATTTTTTGTCAAAAAACTTTTTTTCCCATTTTTTTGAAGGATTTCCTTCTTTGAGAAATTTTTTTCTTCGGAGAATTCTCCAAGATGAAAAACTTTTTAGGACTTCTTAATACCTTTGCCCAACCGTTATTTCCTACTCGTAAAAACTTTTTCATCTTTTTTCCCCCTAAAAATTCATTGAAAAGACTTAGTTTGAACTTTTAAATTACTGTTTTGATTTTTTTTTCGAAGGAATAGCTAATTTTTTTAAACGATTTTTTTTTCAAATTACTCTTTTGGAGATATTTACAAAAAAAGTTGTTTAGGGATTATTTTTAATCAATGGTTTGAAAGTTATTTCATCATTCTTCTGTAAAGTTCTTATGTAAAATGACGTTTTTATTAATTTTTCAAACCAAAAATTTGAATTAAAACCCAAATGGCAAACAAATTACAATAATGACAAAAGGATGAAAACAATAGCAAAAAGTGAAATAAATGAGTATTTCCGAGCACTGGAATTGTTTTTAAAAAGAATTTAGAAAGAAATTTCAAAAATTTATGTTTGAATAAAGTTTTAAAGAATTTGATTTTGAACAAAATTTTGTTAAATTATTCAAAACAAAAGTTCAACGAGTCCAGATTTAAATCAAATTTCAGTTTCAACAAAATTTAACGAAATTATGATTAAAATTTTTTGGGAAAAATTTGTATTTGAACTTAATTTTGAAGCAATTGAACAAAATTCAGGTAAAATTGACTCAGAACCGAATTTTGAATAATTTTAGATTACACAGAATTAAAAAAAAAGATGTTTGAACAAAGCTAAAAAAAATCATGTTCAAACAGAATTACATACCTAATTACGTAAAATCTAATTTCAAATAAAATTTAAAAAGATTGTGTTTGAACAGAATTCAAAAAAAAATTTTAAATGTTTCCAATAAAATTGTGTTTAAACGAAATTTAAAAAAATTATCTGAGCAAATTTTAAAGGATTTTATTTTGAACAAATTTTAATCGTGTTTACCAAATTTTTGTGAAAACCTTCTGAGAATTTGATCCAATTATTTCTTTTTTTTGGGCACAAATTTTTATAAAAAAGCGAAGAGGTCGAAAATAATGATAACAATGATTTGTGAATGAAAAATTGACAAAATGATGACTAATAATGACAATACTGACTCGTGACTATTTCTGAGCTCTGTAGGTAGGTAGTTACTGCCTGAGCAAAGTGAGAGCAACAATTTTGAAAAATTTGTAGTTTTAGCCAAAAAAAAGTTTGACAATTTTGCTAAATTAAAAATTTCTGAAATTTTTTGTCGAAATATAACTGAAAATTTTAGAAATAATGCCAAATTTACGTAGAATACTCAACAAAATTTTCAAGATATTTACCAAATACGTATTAATCAAAAGACAATCAGCCTGAAATGTCGGAAAATTTACACCATAAACAGCGATATGGGGGAGGAGGGGAGTTGTGAGAGGGAAGTAAATAAAAATAAGATGAGACTAAAAATTGCCAACTAAACAATTGAGACGAAAATTTGAAGTTATATTTTGAGTTGTGAGATCAATTTTTTTGAAAGTTCATGATTTGAAATAATTTAGATATACTCGTATTCAATGTTTCTTATCATCTATTAAATAATTTAAATCTTTGTTCCTTTATTGGAGACCTAAAAATATCCGAGATTAGAAGAGTTTCCCTTCAATGGAAAACTTGAAAAGTTTTGAATTTGCTATTTCTTTAAGATAATTTGGGTGGTAGGTTATGCACCCCCTCTTCCTTTCTCCAGTGTTCAAATCATATAAAACACGTAATAATCACAACGGTTTGATAAATATTCCATAACAAAATTTTCCTAACGAGATTTCGGTACTTGAAGTTAGAGAAACGCAAATCATGTCACTATTCCTCACCCAAACACGAAAAAGTTACAAGCACATAAGCCTTTAAGCTCTTCATAAACTCCCCCAAACTATTCCTCCTCCTTCGAATATTTCCATTTTCCACTAAATAAAAACCTTTTCAAAATACAATGTCACTTCCCTCATTCCAAATAACCTCCCCCCTCCCAACGCTCGTTAAAACTCACTAATCGCTGCCAATACAACACGCAAAATCAACAAAACAAAACGTCGCTGTTTAAAATCGTTGGTTTTTATCGTTCATAACTTCGGGTCATTAAACGACGATAATCCTGTTTGGTTTATTTTGGTCATTTATCGAATAACTAAAAGTTCAATTACACGCTCGTACCCTTTTCAATCAATCGAATCAGGAAGAGTATAACAGTAGAATGGAGAAGCAACAAATACTCCAGTCGCAGACGCACGAAAATAGGTTTCCATCGCGGGTAATTTAATTCGGAAATAATTCGTACCGAAGTTATTATCATCAGGCGAGGAAAATTTATTGCCTTTCGTATCTTCCCATGATATTACTTCTAAATGATCCGACACGAAAGATGGCAAATTGCATTTAAATATCGCCGAATTACCCTTTATAACGAATATATCGTGAACTTGAGCTTCGTAATATTGACTCACAACTGTAACAAAATATCAAAAAAATAATGTCGATTGTTGATTTGCGATTGGCGAAGTCGTACGTATGTGAAACTATTATCGAGAAAGTACCAACATGTCAATGACATAGGAAAGGATACCAGCACACTACACGCATCACTCGTATCGTAAATAAACACTTTTACTCATCGTGTATACCCATATTGTTCTCATTAATGGAATACTTCGAACCGTCATCCGATACCCATTCGATAATATTGACGAAATCGCTAACGAAACTCGGAACCATGCATTTCAAAATGCCTGTATTTCCACGCAGCACGAATTCGTCGATTACTCTAGTCTGGTAGAATTGCTCGACCACTGTAAAAATTTTCGCGATACCGATGTAGGTGATTGTAATAAAAATGAGAAATTTTTTGATAATTTTACACGACGAATTTAGTACGTAATTAAAGAAAGGTATTTATTTTTGGCAAGAAAGAGTGTAGGTACATAGGATTCGAGGGAATTTATTCCTCATGTTCTTCAAACATATCTACGCAGGCACACCATTCGAGGGAATTTTTTTTTTCGGTGATGTATGAGTAATAAATACCATATTTATTCTCATTCGGACGATATTCATTTCCATCGCTGTCAGACCACATGGTTACAATTACGAAATCTGCCACGAAGCTTGGTATTTCGCATTTCATAATTGCGCTGTTCCCACGTATAACGTATTCATTATCAGCTTCCACCTCGTAGGGTTGGTGAACCACTGTTCAATAGTAAATTCAAAAACACATTTGTTAGAAAATTTCGCAGTTGAAATTCGCCATGAATCATTACGAGGCGACGCGACGAGTAGATTTTAAACATGGGGCATTCGGTGGGTAGGACGTGGCCGAGGTAAGAGAATAAACGGTTTTTCTCGCGAAACAGATATCGACGGGATGTCCCATCAAGATAGAGACCAATGTATAGAGATTCTAAGCACACGTATTTATCATATGAGTACTTCCTGGTTGAATGATTTTTATCGATATTAGTATTTCAATTTAGCTATGCTCAGTCGTAGGAAAACTTTTATTGCGATGGAATGTATATAAAATATACGTGGTGATATTTTTCAAATGCCATCATCGATTTATTTTGAACAACGTTTGTATGTTTTTGTAATAATATTTTAAAAAGTGAAATTTTTATCGATAAATTTAACCCTCCCTCGCCCCCTATACCACCCGATCATTTCTATTTCCATGTTACCCAAGGTACCTATAAAACATCAGATATGCTTTTGCTCTTTTTACTATGTCAACCTGAAATACGCATTTCAATCCGACATATAGTATCTGACTTTATTCAATTGAAAGTTCAAAGAATCGGACACAACGTTACCATGTCTCGTGAAATGTTCAAAAATCAAATTTGAAAACAATATAAATTTTTCCAAGTTCAAAAGTCAAGTGGCACTTGATACAATTTTTCAAAATTTAAAAAGTCAAAATTTTTGAAATTTTCCAAGTTCGAAAAATCGCTTGAAATCTAAAAACTTTTCCAAGTCCAGAAAGTCTAAAATAACCTAACAAAACGTCTGAAAGTCAGCGTGATCTCTAAAATTTTTCAAGTCCAAAAGACGTGAAGTGTCTGTCTGACAAAATGTCTAAAAATCAGCATGATCTCTGAAATTTTCAAAATACAAAAAGTGAATGGAAATTAAAAAATTTTAAAGTCCAAAAAAGTATGAAAAAATGTCTAAAAGTCAGAAAATTCCAAAAAAATCTCATAAAATGTCTAAAAATCAGCGTTAGGTAAAAAGCTGTCTGACAACATTCTGATTTGAACTTTTTTTGAAATTTTCCAAGTCCATAAGTCCAAAAATTCATTTGAATTCTTAAAAAATTTTCAAGTCCAAAAAAGGCCAAAAAATGTTTGAAAATCAACGTGATTTCTAAATTTTTCCAAGCCCAAAAAGTTTAAGGTGCTTTTCTGACAAAATGTTTAAAAGTCAAGATTATCTCTAAAATTCTCCAAGTCCAAAAAGTCAAGGGAAATCTAAACATTTTTCCAAGTTCAAAAAGCTCTGACAAAGTGTCTAAAAGTCAGCGTGACAAATTTTTTTGAGAGAATTTCGTGACCTTTTTACAGATTTGGTCATCACTAAAGAATATCCTATTCCTATGATAAAATATTATAATGCCTGGTAAAATGTTTAAAAATCAAATTTAGAAATGATCCAAATTTTTACAAGTCCTAACAGCCAGGATCTCTCGAATTTTTCAAGTCCAAGAAGTATAAACTCTGACAAAATGTCTATAAAAGGCAGGTAAACCTCTGTCCAATGAATTTCCTAAAAGTCAGAAAGATCTTTTTTAAATTTTTTAAGCCTAAAAGTGGTTTGAAATTTCAACAAATTCTATAAAAATCATTTGGTCACCTTATAAACTTTTTCTCAAGTCCAAAAGGTCAGTATATTTCTTACTTCAAAAAGTCAGGTTAATCCAGTCTAACATAGTGCCTGACTTTTGAAAACTTAGTTTAAAATAAAAATGAGTGAAAGGCTGTCTGACAAAATGTCAGCATCATGATTTCTGAATTTTTTCAAGTTCAAAAAGTATAATGTCTGATAAAATGTCTAAAAGTCAGCACGACTTCTCAATGGCTGCCTGATGAAACCAAGCCTTCAAAGACTAATCTCTGACAAAATATCTGTAAGTCAGCACGACTTCTGAAAGGCTGTCTGATGAAACCAAGCCTAAAAAGTCTAATCTCTGACAAAATATCTGAAAGTCAGCATGATTTCTAAAAGGCTGTCTGATAAAATGACTAAAAGTCAGCGTAATGTCTGAACATTTTTCAAGTCCTAAAAGTCTTTCTGACAAAATGTGATTTCTAAAATTTTCCAAGTTCAAAAAGTCTAATTTCTGACAAGATATCCAAAAGTCAGCATAATTTCTGAATGGCTGGCTGATGAAACCAAGTCGAAAAGTCTAATATCTGACAAAATATCTGAAAGTCAGAATGATTTCTAAAATTTTTAAAGTCCAAAAAGTATAATTTTTGATAAAATATCTGAAAATCAACCTGATTTTTGAAAATTTTTAGGTTCAATAAAGGGAATGTCTAACAAAATGTTCAAAAGTTAGCGTGATCTCTGGTTTTTTCAAATCCGAAAAGTCTGCCTGACAAAATGTCGGAAAGTTAATGTGATTTCTAAAATTGTCCAAGTCCAAAAGGTCTAATGTCTGATAAAATATCTACAAGTCAGTATGATTTATGATCTTTTCTCAGTGCAAAAAGTCGTTTAAAAAAATCTGAAAATTTTTCTGAGCCCAAAAAAAGTTTGACAAAATGTCTAAAAGTCATTGTCACAAAATTTCATCAGGAAATTATGCGACGTTTTTCACAGATTGGATTGTCGTAAAATCATATCCTGTGCTAAAAAATCAGGGAAAAAGATTTTTTTAAAAGATATCTTCAAATTCACCCTAAATAACAAGAAAGATTTAACGAACTTTTCAAAATTCGAAAAAACACAACTCGATTCACTCCATTACTTTCATAAAAAATAATCTTAAAAAACTCAATTCAATTCGAAATATTTCAAATGTCTCCCATTCTCCACAGCTCAACAAACCCATAATATTCCTCCACATTCAAAACGCCATCAAACGAAACGAATTAAAATAAACTGCAACACGACCCTTCTGTAAATTTACTCATCTCTGAGTCGTTACAACCCCACCTATCCTATGGCAATCGTTTTAACGCACTTCTAAGCCCATCAATTTGAAAAACGAACAGGGAGAAAAACATAGAGAGCAGAGTCAACAGCACAGGAGTCAAACATCATCACACCATGCAGCCATCGCATTCACACGTATTTCGCATTATTGTACCGTAATTTTGGGTAGTACTAGAAGCGGTCAAAGTTTCACCATCGTTGGATACCCAAGCTTCGATGTAGACGAAATCGGACGCATAGCTTGGAATTTTACATTTCATTATGGCGCTATTGCCCCTAATAATATATTCGTTTTCCGCTTCGGTAATATAATTCTGGGAGACGACTGAATAACAAAAATGGTATTGTGAATTAAAACATTATCCATTTGGTAAAGCGTACCTATGGGTATTGAATCGATATACTACGAGTATACCTAGACGAATACGGTTATCGCCTTATCGGAGGATATCTCATAATGTACATTTCAATTAGTAATTCAATGCAAAGCAGGATGCAGGTGGTAGACACGAATATAGATAAGAACAGGTTTGTAATTCAAATTTTCATCTCATAACACATTCAGATATACGCAAGTATACGTATAAGTGTACACTTTACCATAAAGTAAGTATTTGTATACACAATTATACGTCTCGGTTTAAGTAGGTAAACTCGAAGAGTCAATACCGTAATTATTTTTTTCCGAGACTGAATGCGACACGCCATCGTTACTTATCCACGATTCAACTTGTACGAAATCAGCTACGAATGAAGGTATGCTACATTTTAGGATACCGGAGTTTCCTAAGATTACGTATTCGGTCAAGATTTCAGCTTCGTATTTTTGATTGACGACTGCGACAAAATTATGAGCAAAAAAATATTTCAGTATCGAGCAATATACTTCAGGGATTTTTTTTTATCAGGGACTCTCCCGGAACTTTGAAGGCAAGAGAGGATACACATGGAACATTCGAGCACTATCATTCATCACTTTTTCATAATCAGTACTCGTATATACCGAAATTTTTAGTCGAAGGTTCGTATATAGCTCCATCATTGGAGAGCCATGCGTCTACGTGGACAAAATCAGCCACAAATGATGGTATGCTACACTTCAATATTCCAGTATTGCCTCGAATAACGAACTCCTTTAGGATATCGGCTTCGTAAATTTGATTCACGACTATAAAATCAAGTATCAAAATTCAAAACCACATTTACATTCACTCCATGAAAAAGGGACATGAAAATTATACATTTTATGAAGTTATAACCGATATTTTCCCATCAAATTGCCAAGTAATTGCCAAATTTACCTTATTTACTGATGAATACGCCAATTTACCAGTAATTACCGATATTGTAAAAGTTATAACCGGTATTTTCCATCAAACTACCGAACAATTACCATATTTACCTGAATTACTAATGGATACACCAAATCACCGGTAATTACCGAAATTGTAATATGGTAATTACCGTCATAAAAAATATAAAAGGTGGTTTCAATTTCAGTTTTAAATTACTTTCAGTTTCAGCTTTCAATTTGAAACTGAAAATTCAAGCTGAAAACTGAAACTGAGACTTCAGTTTTGGTTTTCAGTTTTTATTGTTTCAGTCCAAGTTTCGGTTTCAGTTTTGAATTAAGAACTTTCGGTTTCAATTTTCAGTTGTTGACTTCATATTAAAGTTTTAACAGTTCTTTTTCTACATAATAATCAAATATGGAAAACTAATAATTTTAGTTTCAGTTTTAGTTTTGAATTAAGTATGTACTTTCAGTTTCAATTTTCAATACTCAAGTATTTGGCTTTAAATTAAAGTTTTAACCCTTCTTTTTCTGCATAATAATCAGTGATGGAAAACTGAAATCACTCAAGTGTCAGTTTCGAGTTTCAGTTTTACTTGTTTCAGCTCAAGTCTCACGTGGTTTCAATTTCAGTTTTGAATTACTTTCATGCAGTTTCAGTTTTTGACTTCGAATTAAAATTTTAATCTTTCATTTTCTACTTACATAATAATCCAGTGATGGAGAACTGGAATAATTTTACTCCCATTCTCAGTTTCAGTTTCAGTTTTGAATCAGTTTTCAGTTTTTTTTTGTTTTTTTTCACTTAAAATTTGATGTTCTAATTCTCTTCTATTTCAAAAAAAAATTGAAATTTTAACACTGTCGAAATTGTCGTAGTCATTATTCAGAGAAAGAAAAGTTAAAGTATCTATTTTAGCCAAAAACTGGAGAAAAAAAACTGGAAATCATTTCAGTTTCAGTTTAAGTTTCAATTAATTTTGTTGTTATTCTGCAGGGTTAGTTTCAGTTCAAGTTTCAGTTTTTCCATCATATGGAGTGATACCTAATTTATCACAATTTTGACAAAATATCAATTTCAAGTCAAAAACTAAAATCTGAAACTGAAAACTGAAACTCAAAGTTGAAAATTAGAAATCATTTCAGTAGGTATCAGTTAATCAGTTTTTCAGTTTCAGTTTTGCCATCTCTGAGTTTACCAGAAGAAACCCAGGAATTTGTTAGTAATGAAATATTATAAACAAAGATGAATTTTTTTCTGATCTGCTTTTACAGTAACAGTAAATTTCTGATAATTACAGTGATTATACGGTAATTACTGAAATTTTATTGTAATTCTGACAATTATAGAGATAATTACGGTAATTATATGCTAATTGCCGCAATTATTGGTATTGTGGTAATTATAGGATAATTGTGGTAATTATTGGTAATTACGGTAATTATATGGTAATTGTGGTAATTATTGGTAATTACGGTAATTATAGGGTAATTGTGGTAATTATATGGTAATTACGGAAATTATAGGGTAATTGCTGCAATTATAGGGTAATTGCTGTAATTTCATTGCAATTACTGTATTCATACGGTAATTACTTGGTAATGAATGAAAAACGACGCGAAATTACGATAGTTACCGACGTTCGATCACTCAACACGCACAATTAGGCACGATCAAGATGAAAAATCAATTGATATCGCGAATAAGGATAGAACATTTTGGGAATCATCAAACACCCTCACATTTTCACTTTTCAAGCGGTAATTTTACCATAATCATTGATCATAGTATACTGCTGGCCATCGGTACTAATCCACGCATCTACAAACACGAAATCGGCCACAAACGACGGAATGGTACACTTAAGTATGGCGGCGTTACCCCGAATAACGTACTCCGATACTACTTCAGCTTCGTAATATTGATTGACGACTTGAAAAAAAAAGAATTCGTACATCGTACGACGATCGTTAGTGGACTGAAAGCGATTCGAAAAGGACGAAGTATATGCACATGCATAGTAGGATACATTTCACAACAACATTCTCGTTTATCTCGCATCTTATAATCATAACACCCTAAAACGGAGAGTAATAGCTCAATACCATATGCTTCTTTGGAGTTGGTCGTACCAGATGCCGTGTACGTATTACCCTTATCGTCTAACCACGAATATACGTAAACAAAGTCGGCGACGAAGGATGGTATGAAGCATTTTAATATGGCCGTGTTACCACGTATGACATGCTCGTTGTTTACTTCGATTAGGTAATCTTGAGTGACAACTACGAAAGACAAAAAATTCGGTCGCAGGTTAAACTAACGGGTAGATTTCAAAATAGGAATTTATGGGCTGAATGTGATAATAAAAGGGAGGTGAGTTGATGGATTCGCAAACACTCTCGCAGGTTTCCTTTTGTGGTTTCCAATTACCGTAATTCGTTTTGGACGCGGTTTCGGTGGCGATGCTGTTGTAAATATTGCCGGTATCGTCTTGCCAGGCGATTACGGTAACGAAATCGGATAAAAATGAGGGTATGCTACACTTGAGTATGGCCGAATTACCCAATATAACGTACTCGTTGTTTACCTCCGTTTGGTATTTTTGTTCCACAACTATACATATGCACACAAACCCGAGTCGAATAATTAGTAGAGGTATTGATGAGGTGGTAAATTACAAATTGATTAATACACGAGCCCTAGTAATAAAGGATATGACCGATTTTGTAATTGGGGAATCTCACATTCGCATACTAAATTCACACACAAATCACAGGCTGAGGCATTTACCACCGTAATCGTTTCCAGGACGGAATTCTTCGTCTCTATCGGTATGCCAGGACACGACGTAAATAAAATCAGCCACATAAGAGGGTACTTGGCACTTCAATATAGCCGAATTTCCGCGAATCGCGAATTCTTTTATAACGTCCGTTTCGTAAGACTGGATTACCACTAAACATACGTAGATCGTCGACGGTTAACTTTTCATAGGGTAGGGTAGATTTTGTGATAAGATGGAAATCGGACTGGACACAGGGGAATCTTTGAACTGAACTGCATTCTGCATACGTGTTCTTTGACATATACACCCTAGCTAATTA
This sequence comes from Pseudococcus longispinus, assembly GCA_900064475.1. NCBI lineage: Eukaryota > Metazoa > Arthropoda > Insecta > Hemiptera > Pseudococcidae > Pseudococcus > Pseudococcus longispinus. The sequence goes on from FIZU01045560.1 coordinate 21,917, forward strand.
CCAAAATTCACAGAAGGCCGAATTTCGTCTCCCTTGTCCGTATGCCACGATACGACATTTATGAAATCAGCCACGTACGACGGGACTTGACACTTTAATATGGCCGAATTGCCGCGAATAGAGTACTCTTTATTAACATCCGTATCGTAGGGTTGTATGACGACTATGAAAAAAAAACAGCAAATCGTTTGTTAACTCGGCTCGATCTATACGACCTTCAATAGGTATCCGAAACCTCAAACAATATCCCTCAAGTTTAACCAGTTCACACTTCATTTTCTGGATAAAATTATTGCGAGTACTCACATCGCAAACGTTAATCTTAAGACGTCGTGAAAATTAATAAAAATAAATGATTATACTTCGTAATCGGTCAATTAAACTGGCACTTTTTTTTTTCAATTTTTGTGACAAAAATACATTTGATAAATATGTACTCTCGTTTGATGAATTTTATTAGCATGCCTATAAAAGAAAGGTCACTTTTCCAATTTTTTTTTCATTGTTTTTTTTCTTTTCGATAAAGTTACAAGCAAATGATTCATAAATTCGTATATTTTACGATATACTTGATAACTTTTCAAAAATCATTATTCAACGACAGTCGTCCATAAGTTTACAAGTTTTAACGCGCAGTAAAAATTTTATCCAGAAAATAACATAAAAACCACACCAAGTAGAATGGTAATTCGAAGTCTGCATTGGGGAAGGAGGGAGTGGAATGATTGAACTTTTTAGCCTAAAAATGAAAGTGGAAGAAGTGAAAAGTTCAGCTCATTGGATCAATATTAAATTCTTATCACCTACAATAAATTTCGAAAATAATTTTCCTTAAAATTGATTAAATTATTTACCTAATGTGAATTTTTTGAAAATAAAATAATAAAAATTTCGTGAAAATCAAGGAAATTATTCCTCATAAAATTTCCGAAAAAAAATTATACAAAACTCAATAATTGTTAGACACATTTTGCAAAATTTGCACTCACAAGTTTTATTAAAATTGAGATATGATTGAATTTGAGCAATATGTTAATAAAACTGTCAAAAATAAAAATTTTGATAAATTTTATAGAATTTTTCGCACTTTTTCGAAATTTTATTCAATTTTTATGCTATACACACGGATGTTGGTTTTTTCTAAAGCAATATTTTTGAAAATATCCATGACGTTCAGAATCATATTTTACAATTTTCCATCAACTTTCACGAAAGATTACAATTTTTGAATATTTTGATAAATTTTCATAACATTTCAACAATTAATTTTTTTTTTTTGGTGTTGGTGCTATTTTGGGCAAATCTTATAGCATTCCAAAAAATTTCATCGTTGTAAAAACTTTTAAACAATATTTTAAATGGTTTTTATGACGCTTTTGAACATTTTTATGAATATTAGCATAGGAAATATCTACTTTTACTATGAGTAAATTCGTGAAAAACAAGACGAAAATCGAAAATCCGTCACAAGATTCCTGGACGACGACTTTTAGACATTTGGTCAGACATTAGACTTTTTGGACTAGGAGAAAAATTCAAAAATCACATTTATTTTTAGAGATTTTGTTAGACAGGAATTATGTTGGATCAATGTGATGGTGGGGGGGGGGGGGGGGGGGGGGGGGGGGGGGGGTTGCATGAAATTACCCTGACATTTAGATATTTTGATGAAAAAAAATTATATTGGATTAATCTAGCTTAAACCAACTTTTAGACTCAGAAAATTTCAGAGATTCTCAACTGTTTTTTTGAAACTTTTTGGGCTAAAAAAATAATAATAAATCACGCTGATTTTTAGACATTACTGGATCAATCTGAAATTCCGTCACAAATTGTCAGACATTACACTTGAGTTGAATTTTTTGACTTGACATTTTTTTTTGAGATTTCAAACGGCTTTTAAAACTTGAAAAAAAAACAGAGATCACGCTGACTTTCAGATATTTTGTCAGGCAGAAATTGTATTGGATCAATCTATAATTCTATATACCTACATATTTTTTATTTGAAAAAAAAGTTTGACAATTTTTCGAATTTGGAAAATTTTTGAATGTTCAATTGACTTTTTGAACTTGGAAAAAAATTCAAAAATCATGCTAATTTTTTAGACATTTTGAAATTTAAAGACTTTTTTTCCTATTGAAATTGGTGAAAGCATATCTTATGTTTATTACTTTTATATACGTAGTATGGAAACAGAATGAGAGTGGAGACCCCCTGGTGAGGCCCAAAAGCTCGAGTTTTTAAAAATTTAGAACAGCTGAAAATTTTCGTTTCACTTTTTATTAAAATTCGTGATATTTAGGAAAATTATGAAAAAATAATCGTTAAACAAAATTTTCCTCATCGTAATCAGACGATTAGACAATGGAATAAACTCAAATATTCCCTTGCAATGAATTAGGGAGATTATGAGGGGAAGGGGAACAAAATTACTTAATACTCGCACTTTTTCGTTTCATTATTCAAACCCAATTCAATTGAGAACGTTTTAAAAACCAAATAAGTAGGTATCTCTCTAACAAAAAATCAAATAATGATATATTTATATCACCAGATTTGTCTTGAAAAAGGTTGTTTAGTGATACGACACCTTTATCGTGATTTTTCGAAACCCCTAGCTTTCAATAAAAGACCACAATTTTCAATTTTGAAATTTTTACTAGTGAATTGTGGTCTTTTTTCGATTCTCTTTCGAACTGCGTACACAAATTTCTCTCAATTCTACCAATCTTGAAATATTAATCCTCAAATCAGAAAATCAGCTTCATATATCAAAATTTGCTATAGTTTAATTTTAAAAAATCCCCTAGGGGGAGAACAAGAGCTGAAATGTTTTTTCCCCTTTAGAGCAGTACCTAAATCGTGCTCTTTCAATAAAATAAATGGGTATGCAAATTTTGTACAAAAACATTTCAATACACAACTGTCACATGTCATATTCAAGAAGTCCTTACAAATAACCAAATATCTCTCAAGGGGTCGAATTACCATTCTAATTTTCCTCAAATCTCGTACGGTATGCATAAATGATACTTTCACTCACGCTATTCATTCTAGGTAATCATTAAATTAAAATGCTGAAAAATAATAAAAATTAGGTAACACATTAATCTAAAGCAGCTTTCACGGTTTCCATGAAAAAAAAACCAACCACCAACAATAAAATTTGATGTAAGAAAAACAAACAATTTTTTCCGAAATTCCAACCCTAATATTTTAAAAATTTCAGCCTCATGGTAAAAATTCTACTTAGGGATTCAATAATTCATACAACCGTTATGTATTCCAGAATATGAAAAATTCGAATACTTCTGGCCACCGTGGAATTTGAATCATACGTCGGAAAAATTCATAAAAACGAGGTAAAAGTTTCGCGAGACTGCGACGAAATTATTGCACCATGTCACAATATGTTAAATTCACGTATACGCGCTTTCTTTCCCTTTTCTGCCCATCACCACGACGACGCAGTCGTATACACGAAGACTGGCCGCCGCCACAAAACCCATCTCGTGGCTTTGTAAAACAACTCCATCAAAAGAAATCCCATAACGTGTAAACTTTCCGCTTGGAAATTTTCTCTTTTTTAAAAATTGAAAAAAAAGCTTCCATGTATCATTCCTACGGGTACCGTTCCGTGAAAGCTGCACGATAAATATTTCAGTATCAGCTCGACGAGTACAACGCCAATCAAAAAAGTTGCACAGTCTAGAACTTCCTGAGGTATTCTAGACGTATGCTAGACGTCCATTCCATTCAATTTCAAGCTGATACTGTAACTTGTAAGACTATTTGTATTAATTAGTTACTTATCGTATACGAATTCGATAATTATAATCGTTTACCTGCTCGGACGTTTACATCGCGTGAGTGAATGGACCCGACGGAATTCCTGGCCATGCAAATGTAAATTTGAGCGTGAACCTCTTGTCGATAATCCTCGGCCCGAAAAGGCGGGAAAACTAGATTCCCATTAGGTAAAACCTGTAATTTAAAATTAACCTTCGATATTACAAACGCTCGTTTTCCATCGGTTTTCTCTATTGTATTAATAATTTTTTCACATTAAATTATCTTTCGCGCGTGCCTTTGCTTTCTTTCCTGAGCTGGCGTACCCCATAAATGCCCGCTCGTTACATAAATCATCCATTATATGGAGATTACCTACGCGCCAAGCCGCCTGCCTCTAACGTTCGACCGAATTCAACGCTTTACATCTATTTATCGCCAGGTCTCGCAAACCAGCCACGTGTAAGGCCAGGGCGGGGTATTTTTCTCGGTTCTCTCTAGACTGTATATCCTTATCCGTGCAACAAGGTGCATTTTATTGCCAATAAAGATAAAAAAGAAGAGTAAAATCCGCGTCTGATTAAATGGCGCAATGATAACTGGAATTAGGAAATGTATATCATTGGGTTTTTATACGTTATCTATATAGAAGAGGTGCAGCAGTTTTTTTCTTTCGTTAGATGAAAATAAACGACCAAATTATCGATTTTATTTCCACCTTTGGTCGTATATGGAAATAAATCTTTATTTTTATTATGCTACGAAGATGCATTTGAACGACGAATAAATTGATTTTTTAGCACTACGAATAGAAATAGGAAGTAATTTTCATGGAAAAGTTTTGGTTAGAGATAATGTCCAAGATAGAGTTGACAAACTGTAGTTTTGAATATTTATGCGACGATTTTACACCATTTTTTAAACGAAAACTTTCAAAAAACGCGGAAAGTTTTAAAGATATTTTCAAAATTCAAAATGTTTACATGATTTCCTGATAATTTTTTTCTTCATCTTCTTCCCCTTTGAATTACACAGTCGGTAGTCCTGTAATGGAAATATCGTTGGAAAAATAAAAGGTAGTTTTGATAGTATTTTTTGTGGTGATTACGAAAAAAAAATATGAAAAATTTCCATTATGTCAGGTTTTTTCACAAAATTAATTTTTCTAGAAAATTCACCTCCTTTTCATCATTTTAAACTCAAAAAATCGATATGGGGAGGGGGCGAAGAATTTGTTTCTATTTATTTTTTTCGTAGGACCCCTAGTTGGCCCAAAAAATCAATTGATTTGAAAAAAAACAACCCAACTGTCAAGTAAAATGACTAATCAACTTGAAAAATTGATTTTTTTGAGGGAACCAAACTTCTTATGAAAAAAATGAATAGAAACCAAATTGTAGAGCGTAAAATTTCCTTTCTTTAATGTGAAATTGATTTTTTTCCTAGAGGGTCAAATTTTCGAGATATTTTTACCAAAAGTTGAAAATTTCAAATTTAATTTTCTATCGCAGATATCTCAAAAATTTGACCCACTAGGGAAAAAACGATTGCTAATTAGAAAAAACGAATTTTACGCTCGACAATTTTGTTTCTATTCATTTTTTCCTAAGAAGTTTAGTCCCCTCAAAAAATCAATTTTTCAAGTTGATTAGTCATTTTACTTGACAGTTGGGTTGTTTTTTTTTCAAATCAATTGATTTTTTGGGCCGACTAGGGGTCCTACGAAAAAAATAAATAGAAACAAAATTATAGGGTGTAAAATTTTATTTCTATAGTGAACAATTAGTTTTTTTTCAAGGGACTTAGTTTTCGAGATATCTACTATGAAGGATTACAGCTGATTTTTCAACTTTCAGTAAAAATATCTCGAAAACTAACCATATCTAGGGAAAAAATTATGCATTTCGTATAAAGGAAATTTTATGCTCTACAACTTTGCTTCCATTCATTTTTTTCCTCTTACGCTTAATTTGTTCATAAAATGGGCTTTTAATGCAAAAATTGTAAAAAAGTTTTCTACGAAAAAATTAATTTAGTGAGAAACTGGTCTATAATACGTGATTGAAAAACAACAATAACATTTAAAAAAAATAGTTCAGAATCGTCCCACAGAACCAAAACAACATTTTAAAAGTTTCGGAATGCTGGACTGTGTTATTCAATGAGAATTTTGAAGCTTGAAAAATCTTAAGTACTATTTTTTTTGTCTTGTGCGTGAGTTAAGTCCTTGTTTATACAAACACTTTTTTAAAGCACAACTTTAGGCTTGAACTCCCCCCTCTGTCCTACCCCCTCCATTTCATTCTTATTGCCAAAAGACTTTAAAACAGTCGAAACGTAAATAAGCACCCACTATAGTAATAAAAATAATGATGAAACTTTGAATATTTCTTTAAAAAAATTTCAAAGGAAAAAATGAAAATAGGAATTCGAAATCATTTTTTTTAAAATTTTGATTCAAATACTTGAAAGGCTCACGCAAAAATTATTATTATTCAACTCATTTTGTGAAAATTTCACGATATTTTAGAAATGCCTACATAGATTTTCCCTCATTTTTGATCATAAAATTTTTTCCCTAATAATCAAAGAAAATATTTAATCGTTTACTTATAATCGAGCATAATCGATTTATTGGGTCTGGGAATTTTCAAAGCTCATCGGTAAACCTGTTTCAGTGCTGCATGGCCGTTTCGAAACAATTTTTGAAATGTCGCATTCATTTCAACGACCTGTAACATTTCATCAACATTGCTGGAACGGTTTGAAGATGTGTAACTGTTTAAGGATCGATGATCGACCTCTGTCGATCGCCCATGGCCGTCAAAATTTCACATCCAGATCGATTTATACTTGAGGCATTTTGTCAACGTTGAACAAATTGTTCATTTTCCTATTTTCTGATACTAATTTATGACCTCAAGCTGAGATATTTCAATGTCATCAACCGCATCATGAAAATTTTAAGATTCAGCACCCAAGTTCAAGGTCATTTTATTATTAATAATGCCACCGATCGTCGACATGGATACAACATTTTCAAAATGGTCAAAAAATGATTGTGGTACATAAAATTACTCATAAATTCTTGCCGATATAGGTAAATAGCATAATTGATTCAACTCAAATAAAAAATTTCCTCACAAAACAAAAACTCAAAATAATCAAATTGCAAAAAAATTGTGGTAAAAAACAGCTATAAACACCATAAAATTTCAAAGTAGGAGCAGATACATATCACCTATATGTAACTTCCATTTTTTTTGTAGAAAATTGATAAAAATACATAGATTTTATGTAGCAAAGGAAGTGAATGGATCATTGAAAAGAAAAATTGTTCTCTTTGAATTCATCATTAAAGAAAAAAACTTCAGTGCCATGTGTATTAAAAATGGGAAATATTTTTCTATTCTAAATCCAACATTTTTAAATTCCCAACGAGAGATACTTTGAAAATAACCCCCTAAAATTATTTTCCTTCAATCATTTAAAAAAATGATTATTCATTCTCAAACCAACTTCAAACTTGATTATTCCACCATAATAACTTCATTTTGAATTGAATACCCACGACGAATAATCTACACTAAAAATCTTGCCAAACTCTCTTCGCTCCCCTCATCCCCCAAAAACCATCATCTGCCCATCATCCATGACCCAGCTTCAGTCTTTACACCCTACGACCAAACACATCGTTGGCATCAGTCTGCGAGTCTGCCAAACATGCACATTTTAATACCTCAACAATGGAACCACGTTTTACGTTACACAGATCATAAATCTCTCATCTCATTTTTACGTTCACTCAGAATGAATGATTCATTTTATAATAAATCACGCGTATAAGCCACCCTCGGGGTTACATCTTCACCACGCGTTGCAGTTTTTCCTTCGAAATTCTTTTACATGTAACTTTCCGGACTACGAAATACGGTAGCTCTGGGTTGGCCTGCCTATACGTAACGCTCGATATTATTTACCATTTCCCTTTTATACTTTCGTTACTACGTCCTCGTTATTCGTAATTTTACTCCAGAGGGTAAGTTGCCAATTACTCCCTGGTATAGTCAGTTTAGGATGACGTTGAAAGCAAGTTTTCATCGTTTGATATAAATACGTGAAGGAGAAAAAAACACGTGCCATTGGAACCTTCCAAGATGATGAAAATATCGTCGTCAGTATACAGCTGGTGTCTATTGTAATAGTAAAATTTTTATAGGGAGAAAATAATCGAACAGTGAGTCATTTTCGGTCTTACTGTTCAGATATGTACGTTCACCGGTATAGATATAAAAAATTTAAAACTACCAAATGATGATTAAGTCGTACAAAAAAGTAGCCCATTAAGTTGGTAAGGTATTCGTTAGACCTTGAAGCCGCCTCCGAATTTGCGGGGGTTCTCGTTCATGGTAACACTGTCGGAGTTTACTTCGCAATATTATTACGCCGCTTGGTAAGTCTCCGGTGCACTTCGTGTCATGTCATGTTTTACACAAAACACTGCGAAATACTCGTAACACCACATAAATTATTACCATTCGAATTTAAGCAAAGTCAACGTACTCGTAGACAATGAAAAGCAGCAGACCTAATGATTTTATCAGTTTGGAAATTTGTTATCAGTATTATACACTTTTTCATCAACTAATGGAATTTTTAACAAGATTAGGAATTTACGTACAATATTTAATCAATTTAAATTATTTTCACAAAGATCAATGATTTTATCAATTTGTGAAATCGTCATCAGAATCGTAAAACTCAAGAATTTCGTTAATTTATGCGATTTTCATCAGAATTCAGTAAGTATAAATTAATTAATTCAAAAATTCATGAAATTTTCATCAGGATTGTAAACTAACAATATTTCACCAATTTATGAAATTTTCAACGTGCGAGGTCATAATCTACCTACTTACGATTTCATCAATTTATCGAATTTTCATCAGATTCACAAATTTAGAAACCTCATAAATTCATGGAATTTCCATTAGGATCGTGAATTCAGAATTTCATCAAATTTTCAAATTTTCATCAGGATCGTGAATTCGCAATTTTATCGATTTTCCAAATTTCCATCAAAATCGCGAATCTTCAAGCTTGATCAATTTATCAAATTTTCATCAAAATCACAATTTTAGAAATTTCATCAATTCATAGAATTTCCATCAGGATCGTGAATTTAGAATTTCATCAATTTTTCAAATTTTCATCAGGATCATGAGTTTGCAATTTTATCGATTTTTCAAATTTCCATCAGAATTACGAGTTTTCAAATTTCACCAATTTATCGAATTTTCATCAGAATCATAATTTTAGAAACTTCATCAATTCATGGAATTTTCATCATGATCGTGAATTTGGAATTTCATCAATTTATCGAATCTTCATCAGAATCACAAATTTACAAACTGCATCAATTCATGGAATTTTTATCAGAATTGTGAATTCACGATTTCATCAATTTATCAAATTTTCATCAGAATCACAAACTTACAAACTTCATCAATTCATGGAATTTTTATCAGAATCGTGAATTCACGATTTCATCAATTTATCAAATTTTCATCAGAATCACAAATTTACAAACTTCATCAATTCAGGAAATTTTCATCAGGATCGTGAATTCACAATTTTATCAATTTATCGAATTTTCATCAGAATTCAAAATTTTCAAACTTCATTAATTTTTAACAGATTCCTGAATTTACGATTTCATCAATTTATCGAATTTTCCTCAGAATCACAAATTTTCAAACTTCAATGATTCTGAAATTTTTATACGAATCGTGAATTTACATTTCACTAATTTATGAAATTTTCAACGAGGGTAAACATTAGTTACAATTTCATCAATTTATAAAATTTTCATCAGGATCACAAATTTACAAACTTCATCAATTTATGAAATTTTCAGTCCAATGTATCGAATTTTCTTCAGAATCACAAATTTTCAAACTTCATTGATTCTGGAATTTTCATCAGAATCGTGAATTTACAATTTCACCAATTTATGGAATTTTCATCAAAATCATAAATTTATAATTTCCTATGTTTATGGAATTCCCAACAAGATCATAAACATAGTAACCAATACTAGAACTGTAACAACAAATCGAATAAGCTCACCTGTCTCAATCCAGGCACATCGCCGACAGCTGTGCCATCTCCTCGCAGCCAAATAATCTCAGGCGCCGGGTTCCCCCTAGCCGTGCATTCTAACGTCGCTCCAGTCGTATTCGAGAAATCAATCTTATTCGGTGGCTCTTTAATGAACGTCGGCCCCACGGTGTCATCTTCGGCGCGTCCAAACAGTGCTGTAAAACGAGAGAAAAAATTGCCATTTAGTCGCATTTTTCAACAGAAAGTTGAATTGTTTCCAACGAAAATATTTTGTTTCGTCGAACGGTTTTTATAACGGTGTTAATGGCCAGTTACCAAGCGTACTTCGTCAGATAATAATCAACACTGGTATCATCGGCGTATCTTTCTAAATGACCAAAATAAAAAGCCTGCCGGATGACTTAAAATACCGATACTCGTCGTTCGTCACCTCTCTGGATGAACTGACGACACCATCGGAGCACTAGACACCACATTAGTCGGTTTAATCAACCACCCAGCACTCGGCACAAGACTCAATTGAACCCTATAATTAATTTAATTGCTGAGCTGGAACCCTTCGTGTATGTTCATTCCAGAATTGAAGAAAAAAAAATGTGTACGACTTTATTGAAATTTTGTGACGGAATTTCATCCATTTAACCTTTCCATAAGGTCTATAAAAAATTAAAAGAACACTGAGCATAATAAACCTGATTAAATCATAATACACCGTCATCTTTTCAACACCGGTTTCCTTCACTCATTTTATACGTGTTTTTTTTTTTTTTTTGGTCCATAATCAACCCGCATCCAGCACGAATACCAAGCATTAAAAAATTAATGTTACAAATTTTATCAAGAAATTAACCATAGTAATTGGTAAATGACACGTTATCAATACACGTAAATGTGTTTCTCATTGAAAACGTTCGAATAATTACTCGCGCTATCGTTTCGCTTTTTATTTAATCGACATTTATTCAACACGTAGCTCTACGATAATTTTTAAAAAGATTTCATATCATGGCCCATTCAAGAGCGCATAAATTGATTAGAATTCGCAGATCAGTGACCAATAACGAACGCAAATTTCCTGTAAATTTTGTCGGCTCGTGAATTTACTGTTATACAAAAGGTTAATTATTTAATGTTGCGAGTACCGCTCGACTAATTATTAATGACATCAGCGAACAACCGCGTCGTAAAATAATTACCAACTGATTAACAAACTGATCGATTTTTAATGATTTTGTATTTACCGCTGAGGTGAACCTGTTGAAAAGTTTTTATAAATCGTATTTAATCACTAGCGAATATTTTTTACGAAAATTACAAAGCTATTAGTGAATTTGGTTTAAGGTGATTTCTTTTTTGATCTCCAAACTTTGACATAATTTTTTGCACAAATGGAGATAAAAATTGGGCCATTCGAGTAGGACAGGTTAATTCGAAAAACAACTTTTAAAAAAATTAGAGAAAGGGGGACAAGGGGAAATACACAGGTATAAGTATATTATGTTGCGAACTTGTCATTTTGACATGAATATTTTTAACATCTGAATGTGCATTATCTACATCCGTACACTTTTCCTTTCATCCTGTCTTGTACAAGTATTAAGATTCTTTTGGTATAACAGGTGTCCTGGACTACGTACTGTTGCCACCGGATGGGTGGAATTTTGTATGCTTATTCTTTCATCGTACAATGAGTTCAAGGAAGTCGTTAATTCACACTCTTTTAATTCGATTTTACGAACCTGAATTACGTAGACGGGCCCTCTTCAAAAGACACAAGAATATGTCACGTCTGAAAGATGTAAGTATAAAAGTCTTGAATCATAAGTACATAAAAATAATCGTCAATGTGAAGTTTTGCAAAAGAACCAAGAATCATTGATCCAGCAATAGAAAGTGAACGTATGTTTATTTCAGATTCGGAGAAACATGAAATAGGACATCAAGTTTTTCCATTATGTAGTGCCGGATACCAACAAAATTAGTTCAAATTTGGAAAATAGCTTCATTTTTTGGCACAATAAAGCGATGGGAGTGGGGATAATCTTCGACCAAAGATCAGACATGTTCCTTTTTCAATTGAGAGTACAAGGAAGGAAAATTGCAAAAACGATTGAAAAAATAATATAACGATGGACAATTAAAAATTATCTAAAAATCAGCATCCAAAGACATTAGGAAAGGAGGAATTTGGTTTTTTTTCAATTTTTCAACCCTGAAAATATGTCATGTCATGCTCCCAGGCCCCCAAAGTTGTCCTAGGAGGCTGGAAATTAGCATGCAGATTAAGTAATTGCCTTTAGTGATACCAATCATCGATTTTAAAATGTTCGAACAATGTAAAAGATTGATCACAGAAAAAAAAACGATCTCTGTGGAAGATCAAAAAAAAAATATCGATCATTTGAATTGAAATTTATTATATAAAAACCAAATACTTACTGAACGAAAACCGGTGAACTATGTGAATTTTAAGGGGGGGGGGGGTCGATTTTTTAGGCACACTGTATTTTAGTTTGTTTTCGATTTTAAGGTTTGTAGTTTCTTCATCATCGTATTTTTCCTTTCTTTTTCGAACTGCTTCGTTCAATTTTCATGTTGATTGAGATTTGATGATCAAAAACTCGAACTTGAAAAAAAAGTTGATCGATCAGATGTGATCGAAAATTGTTCGATAGATCAAAAAATCGACTCTTTTGATCTCGATCAAAGATCGATCTTCGATCAAGGTCAATAGATGCCTTAGATGTATGTTTGGGAGGCATGGATTTTTCAGCCCCTACCCAACATTTTTCAAATCGTAAAAACAAGTTTTTATAGTCTTTTTTAGTTTTTAAATTTTATCCGCACCCTAAGCCTCACCCTAAATTAACTTAGGGGGTTAAAATATTGCATGTGGATTCAATGGAAGTCCTGCATGTATAATAGGGTAATTCTTAATTCTTATTTATACTTGGTGAAAAAAAAAATTCTGATTTATTTTACTCCCACCCCCTAAGGTTGGTTTCTTTTTATGAAAAAATGAATCATGAAAAATTTCTGCCGCCTACATGCAAAATAAGTGGTTCCAAATCTCTCCCACATTTTCAAAAAAAAATAAAATTACCTAAATGTAATAATTTTTTTTTATTTCTAATTTTTTTGCTCCATTACCTCCTACTACTCTCCCTTTTTTAGCATAAATTACTCTTAAAGTTTTGTTATCCCCTCCAATGAGAAAATAAGTGGCTTCCCAAGTAGGTTGGAATTTGAACACTGAGGGCGTTTAAAAATTTTCGTGGTTATTTTTTATCAAAGGGAGTTCTTGGAGAAACTGGAATGAAAAAATCTAAAATTTCAAAATTTTGCCAAATTTTTGTTTCTTTAATTTTTTAAAAATGGGGGGGGGGGAGCTTGAAGGCACCACTTGAAATTCAGTTGGAGAAAAAATAAAAAATAGGGAATCAATTTATCATATAAGATGGAACAATTTTGGAGGGTGGGAGAAAAAAAATGTAAAAATTGAAATAAGGGGCACTGTGATATGTATTTTGGAAATTCGGACTTTTAAACCCCTCATCACCATTTTGGATCAACAAAAAATGGATTTTTTCACGTTTTTTCAATCTAGTTTCACACGCATAGTTCTCCCTACAGGCCACGATATTAATTATTTCGATGGTTTTTTTTCGCGTATAAAATTCATTACAATCACGATCTAAATCATTCAGGTCCAAAATTTCCAAAATGAAAAAAATGAAATTTTCTAAATCATTGAATTTCAAGATTTTTTTTTGTACCTAATCAAAGATTTTCATGTATGTGTCATGATTGAATGAATCATTCTGTATGAAAAGATTTTTATGATTTTCAAAAATTTTGAAAATAATTTTTATGATTCTGATTTAAAATCAACTTTTCATCAAAATACTCCATTTTTTAGCTCTGAAAAGTAATTCTATCCCCAATCACCACCCCTAAAACCGGTCTTGTTCTCCAATTTTTGGTGGTATAAACTTTCCAGCTCCTCCTCACTCTTTCAGAGTAACTAAAAAGTGACCGTTTGAGCACTTTCAATAGTTAGTGATAATTATCCTGGGCAAAACTCCCATTAAATGAAAATAAAAAGTAAAGCAGGGATGATTTGGACAAAGCCCTTGAGCGTGCTGTGTTTTTTCTACGATTGAATCAAACCGGGTTGACCCCCCCCCCCCCCCTTCCCCCCC
>FIZU01045613.1:0-16474 GCA_900064475.1 Pseudococcus longispinus
TTTCTTCAGATAGGTGATTATGAATTCTGACTTTGATTTTTCTATTTTGAAGGAAGTTTTTGATGAAGTGTAAAATCTTACCTTTTATTTTCCATTTATGAAGTTGATAAATGATCCATTCTTTCCAAGTTGTATCGTAGGCTTTGGCAATATCGAAGAAAATTGCGATTAGATGCTTGTTTTTGGAAAACGTATCTGTGATTAGATTTTGTAGAAGGAGATGATTGTTGAGCACCGATTTTCCAGGACAGTAGCCAGTTTGCAGGGGTGAAAGGAGAGATTTTTTGTTGAGTATCCATTTGAGGCGAGCGTTGACAATCTTTTCCAATAATTTGCAAAGTGTACACGTTAGCGAGATTGGTCGATAGTTTTTAACATCTTGAGGGTCTTTATTTGCTTTAAGAATGGGGATAATAGTGGCCATTCTCCATTGTTCAGGAAAAACTTTTTTGTTCCATATCTCATTGTAAATGGATAGAAGAGTATTTATGCATATGTCGCTCATGTTCTTGATAGTCACATTATGAATTTTATCGGGGCCCGAAGCTGTGAGTTTCAAATGGCTGATTTGGTAAGCGAGTTCTGTTAGGGTGATTGGGCTATTGTAGTCATTTAATTGATCATCTTCATCTTCGTATTCGAGGTTATCGACGCTATCGACGTAGTATTCTTTCTTTTTGGAATCATTCAGGTTATTGTTAGATGATTCTGCGAAAGATTCTGCAAATAAGTTACATAATTCTGAAGAGTCGGTGATGAGAAGATCGTCGCGGCGAATTGATCGGATATTTGGATTAGTAGGGAGTTCATTTAGTGAGCGAACTTTTCTCCATATTTTAGTAGATGAGGTGTTGTGATTTATCGTAGAAACGTATTTTTTCCATGAATTTCTTTTGTTATTTCTGAAGGTCCTCCTGGCAGCGGCCTTTTGTTTATGATATTCAATGATGTTGGAAGGATTCGCACATTTTTTGAGTTTTCGTAGGGCTTTTCTTCTGTTTCTTAAGGCTTGTCGACAATTGGGATTCCACCAAGGGTTGAAACGTTTTTTGTACTCATAGGAGGTTAATATCGAAGGAACAGATGATTCAACAGCAGTCATAATTAGTTGAGAGTATTTTTCGATTACATCTGTAATATTTTCACTGAAGTCGGGAATAAATTTTTCCAACGTGGAATTAAACAGTGCCCAGTCGGCATGATTGTAAAGGAATTTTTCTTGGGTCAATACTGGTTGAGATGGAAAATCGATACTTGTAATTAGGGGGAAGTGATCGCTGCTATGAAGATCGTCACATATATATGTATTTAGGAGGTAGCTGATTGATGAACTAGAGAGAACTAAATCGATGCACGACGACGCATGTGTGGATGTGTTGAAGTAGGTTGCAGAACCATGGTTGTTTGATATCACCAGTGAAAATTTCTGGATAACGTTGAACAGAATATTTCCATTTTTATTGTTTTTGGATCTGCCCCAGGTAGCATGATGAGCATTGAAGTCGCCAGCTATGATGAACGGTTTTGGAAGTTGTTTTATGAGATTGTCAAAATCGGATTCTTCAATGTGTTCATTTGGTGGAATGTAAACTGAGCAGAAGGTAATTTTATAATATGTATCGATTTGAATAGCAACAGCTTGCAAATTGGTTGAAAGGGAAATTAGGGAATGAGGTATATCATAACAAATCATAATGGCAACACCGCCACAGATCTTAGTGTAATTATAGAGGTCTTTCCTGAAAATAGAAAATTTCTTTTTTTTAAAGGAGTCGGAAGGTTTGAGGTGTGTTTCTTGAAGGCATATCAGGGAAGGACTATTTTCAGCTAGGAGGATTTCAAGATCCTCTCGGTGTCTGTATAGGCCATTACAGTTCCAAGAGATAAATTTGTTCATCGGTTTTGAGTTGGCTTAGAAGAGATATATGATGAGATATTCTCAAAATAATCATCTCTTATTTTGTTTTTGGTTCTTGCTAACTTACCTTTGAATGATGTGGTGAGGTCTTTGTACTTACTGGCAATGTTAGATATGACGTAAGTTAGGCTGATGATTTGATTGTGGTCTAGTACAAAGATTCTTATTTGTTTGTAATCGAAGAAATCGGATTGACGATGGGTTCGTAGCATACGTTTTCGATTTTGGTTGAGTTGATGATCCATTACAGTTGGATGGATTTTGTCGGTTAGTTTTCTGTGCGATAGTTTGACAGTTGAAGACGAAGTTTGTTTTTGGTACGTGTGATTCGGTGTTTGAAAGAATGGCATATTCTGTCTCGTAGATTGATAGTGATTTTATCGAGAGTACTTGCGAAGAGTTCTAGTTTTTTAGTGGAGTTTATATCGTGTTCATGAAGGATTGATAATATGTCTTTTTTTCCGCGTGAATTTTCTAAAATTGATTTGAATTGTTGGAATTTTATTCCGTAGATTATTTCATAAGTGTTGAAATGAGTTTCAACGGTTGTTGGATAATTTTTTCAATATTTCAAATGATTCTTTATGTCAATTTCAACAATTTCAACAAAAATCTCGATCGTATTCATGAGTTTTTGGCCATTTCTACAACATTTTTACCTATTTTTATGACGATTTCAACAATTTGTAAGGTATTTTCGTCAATTTTCATGGTTTTTAAACTGTTTTTACTATCTTTTAACAAATTTTTGACAACATTTTGATAATTTTGATGACATTTTTGACGATTTCCACAAAAAATTTCAACAATTTATCCGAGATTTTTGACAGTTATAATTTTGTGTTAATTTTAAAGACATTTTCACAAATTATTATGGCAACTTAAATAATTTTAACAACATTTTCGATCATTTTCATATCTTTCTCGTGTTTTTTTTCTTCAAATTTTCAATGATTTTTGTAAAAAGCATTTCAACCATTTTCACAACATTTTTCAAAAATTTTAAATATAATTTCACAACTTTTACGAGATTTGCGAGAGTTTTCAAGATTTTTTTCAACTTTACAACGAAGTTTTTACTAATTTTTATGAGAATTCGAGATACTTCAACGGAATTTTCGAAAATTTTCTTAATCGTTTGACTATTTTTACAATATTTTAAACGAATTGTACTGAAATTCAAAAATTTTCAACAATTTAATTGTTTTTGACAGTTTTTACAATGATTTTTTGGATATTTTTATCGTACATATTTATGTACCAATTTCAACGAAAATCTCAACAATTTTAACAATTATTTTTGTTATTGGTTCGTGATTTTTGGATAATTTTCTCAATATTTCAAATGATTTTTATAACAATTTCAATGAAATTCTCGATCATATCTATTTTTATGACGATTTCAATAATTTGTAAGGTATTTTTGTCAATTTTCATATTTTTAGAACAGTTTCACAATTTTCCAAATAATTTTTGACAACATTTTGATAATTTTGATAACATTTTCAACAATTTCCACGAATTTTTGATGATTTTATTTATGTTTTTTAAGTTTTTTATAAAAATTTTCTACAATTTTTCACATGTTTTCGACGGTATTGATTTTATGGTAATTTTTTACGAAATTTTTATCAATTATCGAGTATAGCAATTTAAATAATTTTTACCACATGATTTTTAGCCATTCTTTCGACATTTTCACCAATTTTTATGACGATTTCAACAAATTGCACGAAATTTTCGACTATTTTCATGACTTTTTGAACATTTTTATAACGCTGACGCTGATTATCAACTTATTATGAAATTTCTGACCATTTGAGCAACATTTTCAACAATTTTCACAAAGTTTTGACTATTTTTACAAATCTGTTGATAATTTTGACAGGAATTTCCAACGTTCTTATGAAATTAGAACTAATTTGATAATACGTTCAATGATTTTTACGGTATTTTGTCTCTTTATTTACGCCTAAATTAGCGATTGGTGCAACACCTAGCCTCGAGATGACTTTAGCTGACTCAGAGCACACCCTATTGCAAAAAAAATCGAGAAATTCTTCAGCAAGCACTTCAGACCACTTTTAATCTAACGTTAAATAAATAATTCTTTTTTTTCCCTCACAGCATTCATTTTTTCCCACAAAACCATCTCGCTATTTTCGCCTTTACAACCCTCCGACGATAAAAAAAACCACCACCTCGAACTCTACAAATTCCACTTCTGTTCCGTCTCTCAATTTCGTACCACACATCTCTCTACCCTCGCTCCAACTACAACACATTACACTAGCATCCACCTAAACCCAACTTCCAACATATCTCTACTCTCTGCTTCGGAGAACTGGTTCTGGTCGCATCATCTTTTTATATTCACACTTGCGGCTTCGATAACCTCCCGCCTGCGCACCTTACGCGCACAACAATCGTCGACCTTGCCCGTTTTCTCCCTACCTCTCATCTACATACTAAACATCTTCGAAAAATACCCCTAGGGCGTTATCAAGGCGTAAAGAGCGAAACATAGATGGAACCTCGAGACCCGGAGACGAGAAACCGTTTAACAAAATCTGCTCTTTATCGTATACTCGTATACGCATGGATCCTACAGTACGTTTACAAAATACGTATTTATATAAGTAACAACATATGCGCCGGCATCGGATCGCAGGTGAGTCGGAGGGAGGAGGGTAGGGTTACAGGGAAGAACCTAGCATAAATTATCGTCTTGATTTTTCTCTCTCGCTCTTTCGAGAGAGACGATGGTGTCAGGCATCGGTGTACAGAATACGTTGCACTTGCAAGAGAAGATCTGGGAGCGCCCCGGGTGTAATTAAAAAAACGATGATACACAATATTTCGCCCCTACTCGACGCCGCGCAGGCAAAAAAGCCGATTTCGAGATTGGAATTTCGTATAGATGAAAAAAAAATTATGATTTATAATATTTATAATTATTAGGTGCGAGGTTCTCAAAAGAGAAGGCCAAACCAATGAGAATATTCTTCCAGAAGTGTCTAGATTTTAATCACCAAGCTTGAATTTTCGATCTCGCCGAGATTTTCCAACCCATGTGAAAATCTCGATCGACCAAGACCTCTTCGAGGTCACCAAGGACTTCACCATGGCTTCCGTACTCCTTCCAAGACCGCGCATATGCACGCACTGATTTTTGGATACAAAACTGCAACCACGAACGCGGCCCAATGAAAAGAAACCAGAGGTAGCCATCCGTGGCAGATAGTTTGACACATGGTTACCAGGTGATGGGCCATAGCAGCTCCATACCGATACGAAATTCTCATTATACGCGATGTTTTCCTCTCTCCCTCTCATCTACACGCAGCGAAAACCCATCATTCTTGACAGATTTACACGTTTACGTACGTACGGTCTAAGGATAAGTACCGTTTAAGGCTCCGCGACTATTCGTAGTTCTCCAAATGTGTAGGTACCTACGTCTCGTTATTAAACTGCCTATTTGACCCTTGAAAGTAGCTGAAAAAAAGTCGAATCGCGGCGCCGTCGAACCTCTCGCACGACGTAATACGACGCGTAAAGGTAGCCTGGTCGCGAATTAATATTCCACTCTCGTTTCGATTCGATACGAAGACGACGACCGAAACATGCCTATTGCCTATATCGACGAATACAATAATAATAATACCATATTTATGGAGAAGAAATGGGTAAAAAAAACAGAGGAAGAAATAAAATTAAATACGAACGAGTCGACCGTTTTACCAGGAATAGGTACGAGGTGAAATCGATCATTGTTTATTGTACGGTCGTGGTCGTATAATGTTGTCGCGTCGCGTCGCGTCGTATGTGATTTATTTACCTATCTGCTCGTACAGATAAACGTCTTTATATGATAATTGTCGAATTTCTACGTATTTCGAGTTCACCTACATTTCAACGTCGAAAAACAATAAGAACGAACCACTCCCTAATTTATTGAAAACGAAAAGAGAAAGAATAATCCGTTGGAATTTTTATTCTTTTAAAAAATCTATTTGTTTCGAACTAGATACAGAGGAAGCGAGTTGAAATGAATCCGCAAATGATTCGTTCGCGACCGATTTGACACACAAAACGGACCGAATACTTTTTACGCATCAATTACATTGGAAAATATCTCACTAATGAACGAACGAATCATTCAGAATCGAACAAATCGTTCACGAACGAACCAAAATTTGAAATTTTTTGAAAAAATCACGATCCTCAATCAAAAAATAAGTCAATTGTTCGCGAACGATTTGCTCAAAAAAATTACATGGGAATTTTTACCTCATTAATGAACGAACGAATCATTTAGAATCAAACAAATCGTTCACGAACGAATAAAAATTCAAAATTTTTTGAAAAAATCACGATCCTGAATCAAAAAAGAAATGAATCGTTCGCGAACGATTTGCTCAAAAAATGATTCTCGTTCGCGAACGAATTCATCAACCATCCCAACAAATCAAGATCAAGGTGATTTACCCATCTGCGAAGAATTATGATCTAATGAGTCACAATTACAAATGAACGAGCTAAAAATAGGTAATTCAATGAACCAGAGGAACGACTCGTTCGTTGCAAGATTGATTCACTCGATTTCAAATAAATTCGCTCGCGAACGATTAGGAAATTATTAGCTAAAAACGATACAGGAACGAGTCGATCAAGAGATTCGGTCACAAATGATTCATCGTTCGCGAACGACGCCAACGAATCGCCAAATAGAGTGAATCGTTCGCGAACGATTTCGTTGGGGACATGTCAGTTCAATATTTACAGAAATAATTCATTATTCGCGAACGATTCTCGATAAGAATCGATTTTATCGTGTTTTCTGAACTAGTGAATCGTTCACGATTGATTCATTTCCAGAATCGATTCATCATCATTCGCGAACGACTTTCGGGTGATTTCAATTTCATTCGAGGGTAAGATTACATTGCCTGCAAATGATTGATTAGATTGAATCGAACAAGAGTCGTTCGCGAACGATTTGTTCACCAAAGTGATTCATCTTTTGCGAACGATTCTTCAGGACAAATTGTCACCTTGAGCGATCATTTAGATTTTCATCAACAAAAATTCAGAAAACTTTTTTCAACGAGCAAATCGTTCGAGAATGATTCTTTTGCAGTTTGCGAAAATGATTCCTCGTTCGTGAACGATTTTCGATAATTTCAATTTCATTTCACACTATCCGCAAATAGTTCGATTAATTGGATCACAGCATCATACACGAGTTGTTCGTGAATGATTCGTCAATTCATAAAAAGATCATTCGCGAACGACCATCGGTACCTTCAATTCCATTTGTCGGTAAAATTATATAATCTGCAAATAATTGTTGAAATTGAATCGAGCAAGAGTTGTTCGCGAACGATTCGTTTATCGAAGTGATTCGTCTTTCGCGAACGATTCTTCAGAACAAATTTACACCTAAAGTAAACATTTTGATTTTCATTTCAATGAGCAAATCGTTCAAAAACGATTCGTTTTAAATTAGCAAAAATGATTCCTCGTTTGTGAACGATTTTCAATGATTTTCATTTTATTCGATAATATTTGCAACTATGTAATCTGATCAAATGAATCATACAAAGGTCGTTCGCGAATGATTCGGTAATAGAAATGATTCATCGTTCGCGAACGATTCTTCAAGGTGAATTTAAACCTCTAAGAACTGTTTACATTTTCACTAACAAAACTTCGGAAAATTATTTTCAATGAGGAAATCGTTCGCGAACGATTCATTTGCTGTTTGCAAAATGATTCCTCGTTCGCGAATGATTTTCACTGATTTCAATTTTATTCGACAATATTTGCAAATAAGTATGAAATTTAATCTATTGAATTATACAATGGTCGTTCGAGAAAAATTCGGTTATAGAAATGATTCATCGTTCGCGAACAATTCTTTGAGATTTTGTACCTAACGTTAAAATATCAATTTTTAAATTTCATTGACAAAAATTTGAAAAATTATTTTAATGATTAAATCGTTCATGAACGATTCATTTGCTATTTGCAAAAATGATTCCTCGTTCGCGAACGATTCTCAATTGGGTCACAAAAGGGTCGTTCGCGAATGATTCGGTTATAGAAATGATTCATCGTTCATGAACGATTCTTAATTGAGACACAAAAAGGTCGTTCGCGAATGATTCTGTGATAGAAATGATTCATCGTTCGCAAACAATTCTGCGAGATAAATTTTCACTCAAATCCGAAGTGAACATATCAATTTTCAATTTCCGTCAGCAGAAATTTGGAAAATTATTTTGAATAATCGAGTCGTTCAAGAACGATTCATTTATGTGTCGCAAAAATGATTCCTCGTTCGCGAACGATTCTCAATGATTTTAATTTCATTCGACAACATTTGCAAATATGTAATTCAGTAATTCGATCAATTGGATCATTCAGGGGTCGTTCGCGAATGATTCGGTTATAGAAATGACTCATCGTTCGCGAACAATTTTTCAATAAAATTTTCACCTACAGGAATCATTTCGATTTTCATCAAAAAAATTTCAGAAAAAAATGTTCAATGAGCAAATCGTTCAAGAACGATTCGTTCGTGGTTTGCAAAATCACTTCCTATTTCGTAAACGATTCTTGATGATTTCAATTTTTTTTGACAATATTTGGTTTGCAAATAAATCGATCAATTGGATCATACAAGAATCGTTCGCGAATGATTCGATTACAGAAGTAATTTCTTGTTCGTGAACGATTCTTCAAAACAATTTTTTTTTTATGAAGTTCGTTTCAATTTTCACTTTTTTATCGAAAAATCATAAAAATTTAATCAATTAGCAAATCGTTCGTGAACGATTCTCAAATTCTCAACACTTCTATTTTCATTTACCGATAAAATTATTTACAAAATAATCGCATTTTCGTTAGTCGTTCGCGAATGATTCATTTTCAGAATCAATTAAAGTAATTCATCGTTCGCGAATGATTCTCTGAAACAATTTTTTTGCAATAATCATCTTTTCAGCATTTACAACCAATTAATTAAAAAATTTAATCGTGTGGTAAGTCGTTCGAGAACGATTAACGATTCTCAAAAATAACGAAAGACTGAACAAAAAGATTAATGACTCGTTCGTAAATAATTTTCAAGGGCCATTATCAAAACCGAACGAATCAATCACAAAAAACACTCGTACGAACGAAATGGGCCATAAAAGTATTCCAACGTTTCCTGACAAATTCTTCCTTCTTCGTCAAAATCACTCCAAAAACCGATTCTTCATTTTCGTCTTAATTTCTCGCACTCAATTCCACATAAAAAATCATAATTACATTCAGAATTTCGCCAAATAAGAAATTTAAAACCTACCGCACGCGAATCCCAAACAACCCATGTCCATTTCCGCATATCCCCGTCGCCATCCAGGTCTTTATATCTTTTACACGTATTAACGTCAACATTAATATCAATTAGGTGCAAAAAAACACACATTTACGATAATTATCGCCTCCCCTGTCTCCCTGGCCTGCATACACTGTACACATCCTCGCAGCAGTATCGGATAACAGGCGCGAGCGAGGCAGCGGCGACGCGACGTAAATTTTACAAATTACTGGTAGTCGTTTGACCACGAATACGATAAATTATTCGCTTTCCGTGCCCAGATGCCGGATCGCAGATAAATATTATTATTACAAAAGCTATTCCATTCCTACGAGGCCTCGCTGCTGCGCAGCTGTACATTGTATATCTACAAATACGTATCTCTTTACACAAAAATATTAAAACCACCGAGCGATGTATGTCGCACCAAAGCAGACGCTGGCGATCATATCGGACACATTTATTCGAAAAATCGAGACAGAGGAAGGAAAAAAAAAACGCCAATAAATAGGAAACCCCTTATCAATTTCCCACATTCGAACGAGATAACTTTCTACACAGTTACTTACACCGCATCCCATCGCTCAAGATTTTAGTTACAATGCTCGCAGGTTTTTTTCCTCTCTTTATCACAGTTAAAAATTTATCTCGTATTTACGATTCATCCGCGCTACAAAACCGCTTCGGTTTGCTAGTCCATTCATTCGTCCAATCTACCATACTTTTTATTCTGGTTTGGTTCCGACTTCATTGAATATAGCGGTACATGATACCTAGTACCTACCTACGCCTTCGCTCATATGCAAAATTAAGTACCTATATAATTCGATATTACCATTTACAGAAGTTGCCCAGCCATCGTTTCCAGCACAAAACCAAACCAAAGGCGCACATTCGCCACAAAATAGCCGCCGAGATTCTCTCGCGCCAGATGTTCACTAAACTAACGGGTCGAATCTCGAACCGGTCTCGGTTCTGTAGCCGGTTCAATAGGCGGAGTAAGCCATTGCCACTCCTAAACAATATTTCACATTGTAGCATTCGAGAAGTGCTTCAGCCCTCGAAATCCGATATCATCGAAGGAGCACAAATTCTTCGAATGGCAAATCTGCAGGATTTCGAATCGAAATCAAAATTCTCAAAATTGAAACAATCTACTTCAGCAAAGTCTCGATTCTCACATCGAAGGGATCTGATAATGGGAGAACTTGAGAAACGATCAATTCTTCACTTGCAGTTAAAAATTGGGCAACAAAAAATGATGAATTTCAAGTACTCTACAACTTACTCATTCTTGAAGCCAGAATTTCGTGATTCAAAAATCCTCCACATCACCTCAAAATCCAAGAAATTCTTTCGCCAACTGATAAGACACTGACTCCGGTACAATACTGATTCATCTCTATTGATTTTTCCACATATCGCCGAACATCTTGGAACTTCCGTACTTAGTCATAAATCGTCTTACCTTTTCTTCCCAGCATTCCATACACAAATCCAACACGTGCTCTAATCTTCACAACCATCTCGATTAGCAATGCAAATAGCATCAGAAAATAGACGATTCCGAGACGAACATACGTTTAAGAGCTTTGATCAATCACGCTGAATCAACTTCACCTCATATGTCGTCACCTCATGCCCGTCCAACAACCAGTTTGATTCACTCGAACGTTTGCGCAAATGAAAAATAACCACGTGAATTAGCTCTCCTATACCCAAACATCGAACGCGAAGGGAAACAAGGACAGCGGGCGTTATTTTAGTCGCGAGCTTTCGCGTAAATGTGGAACAAACCTCAGCCGACTAGTTCTTCTGGTACGAGCCGCGTGCTAACCCGAGTATTACGGTACTTCGAGACACGAGCACGCAATTCCATCCTATTATAGGTATACTTAAACGCATAAGGAACTCGGCATATGGCTGCGTAGCTCAAAAGACTCGCGGAGTCGTCGAGTTGAGGGCAAACAACATTATGGATTTTATAAAACGTATGTATATGTATATTGTTGATATGGTTACGCGTATACGCACACGCATATCGACTTTATAAACTAAAACCTGTCCACTGTGATAACAAAATCCACATCCAAACACGGAAACTGGTACTCTCTGATACGGTAACCGGGGTAAGAGGCGATGCGACCAACCGAACAAATATTAATAAATGTATACTTAGTGATTCGTAAAGTTATCTCGATCTAGAAATCGAATTCTATTCGATTGAAGCCTTGAAATATGATCAGAGTGGCGGTAGAAAAGAGAAAATCATTTGCAGAAAAAAATCATGTCGAAGGATAGAAATGTTTTGGTATTTTAGTACGATTTACGTTTGAAAAATTACACTTTACTACAAAATATCAATGGCGAAGAGGCAAATATGATACTATACTCATAATTACCATTAATTACCATCGATTACCGCGTATTCATTTCAAATTACCATAATTACCAAAAATTTACCATAAATTACCAATAATTACCGGAATGTGAATTTAATCGAAGAGATCAAGATTTGAAAAAAAAATTAATCAAAATCTCAAATTTTGTAATTTACTCATAATTACCGTCATTTACCACCGATTACCTGGAAATTTACTGAAAATAACCATAATTACCGATTATTTACCGTAAATTACCAACATGTAGATTTAATCGACCGGACTGAGTTTAAAAAAAAAATTAATCAAAATCTCAAATTTGGTAATTTACTCATAATTACCGTTAATTACTGCGTATTTATTGCAAATTACCACAATTATCGAGTATTTACCGTAAATTACCAATAATTACCGAAATATAAATTTTATCGAACAGATTAGGCTTCGAAAAAAAAATTAATCGAAATGACAAATTTGGTAATTTACCACCTTACGAAGGCAACACTGGGTAATAACGGGTAAATACCGGTAAATTTTTGGTAATTGTCTGTAATTTGAGTTGAATTCTTGGTAATTGTGAGTAATTTGTTGATAAATTTTTCTTTAGTCGATGCCTCGATGGTAAATTACGATGAATTCTAAATAATTTACCGAAATGTATCGGTAATAATGTTAAATTTACGGTAATTCGCTGTAAGGTATCGGTAATTTCTGGTAATTTACCGGAAATTACTGGAAATAATTGGTAAATGGGATGGAATTTTTAGTAACGATCAGTTTATTACGATACAACAGCATTGTGTGTCGGTAATTGTTGGGTAGCATACGGAAATTGTCCGTAATTTACGGTAATCATTGGTAAATCAGTGGTAATCAACGGTAATTCGCAGTAAATGTACGGTAATCGTTGGTTATTTATGGTAAATTATCGGTAATTTGAGGTAATTCGAGGTAAAATGTCGAGTTTCAATGGTAATTTACTATAAATCCTTGGTAATTAATCGTAATCCCACGAATTTTTCAGTAATCGTAGGTAATTCATGATGAATTTTCAATAATCATCATTAATACGTGACAAGTTCTTGGTAATACTCGGTAATTTCAAGTAAATATTCGGTTATTATTAATAATTCATGGTAAATTCTCAAAAATCATAGTTAATATACGGTAAATTACCGGTAATCATCTGTAATTTAAGGTAATGCTTCGATTTTCACTGGTAATTCACTATATAACATTGGTAATTAACGGTAATTCTTTGACATTTTTAGTAATTATGGGTAATTTTTGGTCAATTTTCAATAATCGTAGATAATACATGGTAAATTCTCGGTAATCATCGGTAATTTCAGTTAATGTTTCCGTTATTATCGGTAATTTTCGATAAATATTCAAGAACTATCCTAAATTTTCGATAACTGATGTTGATAAATACGAAACTGAGTTCTTCGAACATTACATCACAACAAAATCAATACAAAAACTATTTTCGAACCAACTTCGCAATTTCGCCTCATCATTTCATCTTTCACCTCTCTCCCAACGAATCGCTACAGACTACTAAACCCCGGCAGCGAAACTTCTCTCAACTCGAACCATTTCAACGAGCCAACGCCAAGATCAAATGCTTTCATCACCTACATCTCGATTGAAAAAACTTGTCCATTTAATCGCGAAAGCTTCTCTCGCACATGTCGATTCATCTGCTATCCATACAGATCTGAAAACCAACCACAATCCAAGTACATTTACAATACCTCGTTTAGAAATATGGAAATACGAACGACTCGGTAATTATCTGACTTTATATGGAAATCTCAGACGACGCACCAACACGTTGGCAGTTTATAAAAGCGGAATTGTGTCGAAATAATCACTCTAATCAATTATATGCCATATCAGCGCGATTTTCCGCAGCTTTGTGAAGACCTATCGTTACCGCGCGGCCTCCCTCGCTTCCTCACCTTCCGCGTCCGTTGTCTTTATCGTTCTTGTAAACGAAACATGCCGACACAACTGTTCCCAAGTCCAAGTTTATTATAATTTCCCGTTGTCGTACCGATATAAATTTACCTACGTATTGTCTATGCGAACTGCCATCGCGAGCGATTTCATTGTGAAATTAAAAAAACAACCGGAGCTATGAATGTACATACTCGTATTTTCGCGTACACGAATATCATTCTATTTTAAACAAAATGTCTTCGAAAGAAATGCAACGTCTTGGAATATTTTTCCTTTAAAAATCCTTACAACGCACATACGGTTCCGTTCTGCCCTTTTCCATCATTCTTTACCCTGCCATACATAAAAACCTGACCATACGATTTATTGACACACACTACAATCGGCTCTCGATCCGACCTCGCGACGTTTTACAATTTCGACACGTCAAATCCTAAAAAGTCGAACTCGAAGACGCCCCGTAATTCATCTCCGAAAATCCCCCAGCTCCTCCGCCGTGTTCGCGATTTACCGGAAACGAAACATTATTCTCAGTCCTGTATACGATAACATCTTTCCACAGCCAGAAGAAATCCAAAAACCAGCGCAGCAACATGGTTGTCAAATACGTGGATACAACGTGTTACGGTCAAACACATACGAGAAGAGGCTGCGTGTGTAGTCTATCTTTCAACGCGAAACCATATCAAAGAGATGGTAAACCAGGGATGTGTGTTGGGGCGGGGGAACGAGGTAAAAAGGGATCATATTTGACATACGTGAACATCCGCTGCTATTCGAGGGGCACGAAGGTGTTTCTTTTTAGTTTTTTTTCACATGGGCATGTTTTATGGCTTGGGGTCGA
The DNA here is from genome assembly GCA_900064475.1 of Pseudococcus longispinus. Taxonomy (NCBI): domain Eukaryota; kingdom Metazoa; phylum Arthropoda; class Insecta; order Hemiptera; family Pseudococcidae; genus Pseudococcus; species Pseudococcus longispinus. The sequence goes on from FIZU01045613.1 coordinate 14,481, forward strand.
TTTGAAAATTTTATCCATTTTTCGAGTCCATTTTTTTGTCCGTAAATTCAGTCATGAAATTCGTTGACAATGATTTTTAGACAATTTGTCAGACTTATTTGAGTTTAAAAATTTTTTCAGATTTCTACTGCCGATTGTTAGAAGTCGGAATTAAATTTCGAAAATTCTTCAAAAAAAATTCTATTAAAAAATTCATTCGCCAAAATCCGTTCTGATGACTTTTACATATTTTGTCTGACTTTTTTGAACATGGAAAATTTTTCAGAATTCAAATGACTTTTCAACTTTCAATCCATGCACCAATAGGTCCGCTTGAAGAGTGGATTCTTTTCGTTTTGTTTTTGTTGATAATACGATTCCGTTTTTGTTACATAAAAATTATAATGAGCTAACATTACGTTTCAGTTGAAATTATGTTAACGTTACGTTTCTGTTTCAGCTAGTTTAACGTTACATTTCTGTTTCACTAACAAAATATTCAGTTTCAGTTATGTTGATGTGACGTATTTGTTTCAGTTACGTTATTGTTACGTTTCCGTTTCAGTTACGTTATTGTTACGTTTCCGTTTCCATTACGTTATTTTTACGTTTCTGTTATGTTTCAGTTACGTTAATGTTACGTTTCCGTTACGTTATTCTTAAGTTTCTGTTACGTTTCAGTTACATTGATGTTACGTTTACGTTCCAGTTTCAGTTACGTTTCTGTTTCAATGACGGTAATGTTACGTTTCTGTTATAATTACATTGCCATTACGCTTCTGTTACACTAATGTTACGTTTCTGTTTCAGTTATGCTAACTTTGTTTCTGTTTGACCATAAATTCTTTCACGAAATTCCTTAATGATGACTTTTGAACATTTTGTCAAACTTTTTGGTATGTACCTCAAATAATTTTAAGAATTTGAATTAATTTTTGGACTTGAAAAATTGCAACTTCAAGAGCTTGAAAAATTTCAAGGAAGTTGAAATCAGACATTTTGTCAGACAGCTTTTCACCTAACGCTGACTTTTAGACATTTTGTTTGACTTTTTTGAATTCGGAAAATTTTTCAGATTTTTACCAACTTTTAGCATAGGACATGCTTTCGCTATGGGGAGATTTTTTGTCCAAATAGTGAATTTTTGGTCAAAATTGTCATTTCAAGGTAAAAATCGTTTCTGGCCCAAATTGTCATTTTTTTTTGGTCAAAATTGTCATTCTTGGTCAAAATTGACATTTCTTGTCATTTTTTATTTTCTAGTCCAAACTGCAATTTTTTGTAAAAATTGCCATTTTTTTGTCAAAATGGTGACTTCAAAGTAGAAATTGTCATTTCAAGGTAAAAATTGTTTCTGGCCCAAATTGTCATTTTTTTTGGTCAAAATTGTCATTCTTGGTCAAAATTGACATTTCTTGTCATTTTTTATTTTCTAGTCCAAACTGCAATTTTTTGTAAAAATTGCCATTTTTTTGTCAAAATGGTGACTTCAAAGTAGAAATTGTCATTTCAAGGTAAAAATCGTTTCTGGCCCAAATTGTCATTTTTTTTGGTCAAAATTGTCATTCTTGGTCAAAATTGACATTTCTTGTCATTTTTTATTTTCTAGTCCAAACTGCAATTTTTTGTAAAAATTGCCATTTTTTTGTCAAAATGGTGACTTCAAAGTAGAAATTGTCATTTCAAGGTAAAAATTGTTTCTGGCCCAAATTGTCATTTTTTTTGGTCAAAATTGTCATTCTTGGTCAAAATTGACATTTCTTGTCATTTTTCCATGTTCTAGTCCAAACTGTTATTTTTTGGTCAAAATGGTGATTTTGAAGTAGAAATTGCCATTTCAAGGTAGAAAAGTCATTTCTGGTCAAAATCATCGTTATTTGTCATTTTTTATTTTCTAGTCCAAACTGCAATTTTTTGTAAAAATTGTCATTTTTTTGTCAAAATGGTGACTTTAAAGTAGAAATTGTCATTTCAAGGTAAAAATCGTTTCTGGCCCAAATTGTCATTTTTTTTTG
>FIZU01045621.1:0-27229 GCA_900064475.1 Pseudococcus longispinus
TGCATTCCCGAAAAACTCTGTCAGAATTCTGTTCCACAAGATTTCAAGTATTCTACGAGCGGTCTATATAAAGAGTATATGGTCGATGGTTTGATGAATTAGGTAAGGTAACCGAAACATTTGAAAGATAATGTCATACCTACTCATCACAATCATATAGCACATCTGAATGTAATTCCAGGTGCATAAGGAGCTCGAGTAAAAAAGGTACCTATGTCTTAATTGAAATGATTGTGCGTGTCATGAACGATTACTCGCATATTAAAAGTAATTCTGTGTGTACAAATTATGATGATAGAGCACGTGCCAAAAATAACAATAAAAGTGTTACACGATTTACTTTGTATTGATATTAACATTTTGGCAGTATCTTGCTCACAACAAATGACAAACGTTTGTCACAAATGTGACTTTAAATAGGTTTTATAGTGGCACATGCTTTATTTATTTTTCTTTTCTATGTCTCTCGATCGAACACGAAGTGACAAAAAAATTCCAAAATTATTCAATATGAAACTGCAATATTTTTTTCACTGCGTAATTAATTAAGCTAATTCGAGCATACGTATGTAGATATTTTTTGTAAACAAACATGTGTGTACAACTCCACACCCTGAAACTCATTAGTAAAATCGCTGCCTACGATAATTATGAGTAAAAGGAAAATAATAGGTATAAATAGATATAAATAATACTGATTCTGCGTATAGGTATAAGTACGTAATTATTGTGTTAAATTGAGAAACGAGCGATAAATATTTACGTGTATGTAACGTGCCTTTATGTACAGATTTTATAATTACGCCGATACGCGATAATCTAATCAGTCGGTTAATTAGAAAAATGGATTTTTAATTCATTCATTATTATTCGTCGAACCAGATTATTAGGAAATTCACGCATCGACGATATTATTTCGTTAAAATATCGACGTGCATAATCACACGAGATGATCCTCTTTTCTATTTTGAAATACCCAAGAATATTTCGACGTTGGTAAAAATATATCTACCTAGGTAAAATGGCGTGTAACTACGATTAAATGGTTAGTTAAACTGTTGACTTTACAGACGTTTCTGAAACCTAACATCGTATCTTGGTGTGATAAAGCTCGTATCTTTTGTTGGTAAAGCTTCGTGTTAGGTAATCGTGTAAGTGTATTGATTGAATGGTCGAATGCGTCTAAAACGGGCGACTGCGTTTAATCGTATTAAAGCCAAAGATGAATCTAATTTTACGCGGGGTCGTTTTCGTTTCATAGCAAACGAGAATTATAATGAATCGAGCTCGAATTGGTTCTCGCAAAAAATCGAATTAGTATAACAAAACAATACGTCTTCCAACGAAAACGACCTAATCGCCTGATTAATTATGGACGAGGAGGAAAAAAACGAAGAAATACATCCACGTTCTGTATCTATACCGATTTCAATTTTTCGCGACGTGAATTGGAGCGAAGCCATTTCGATATCTATTTTCCTCAATAAAGAAACAAAATACTCTTATACGATTCCTATTCGTAGGGAGGAAAAAAAATAATAAATGCTCTCAGTCGGATAACTCGTGAAACGAGAATTCGCTATTCGGTAATCCGTTTTCATTAATATATCGCGTTTCCGATCAACTTCCCTTCGTGAAGAGACGTCTTGTTTTTGAGCCTGTGTGCTTCGCAACACAAGGAGCAAGAGGGGGGTAAACAAAGAAGAGTGTGTTTTTGAGTTCTTTCATCGTGGAATTCAACTCTTCTTTGTTCGATTGTTTTTTGTCGGTTTGCTGTTGCGACTTTCAACTCGGGGTATGAGTTTCATTCGGTATGACGATTTTTATCGTGCTGACTTTAACCCCTTCGATGAGATGAATAGGCAACGCCATACAATAAGGGTTGAGGTTTTCGCTATGCAACCAGATATACTCGTATTATATTGTAGAGTAACTTTAGCGCGAGCGATTTGATTAATTTTTCCTACAATGTCTGGTTTTCTTTGTAGAAGTGTCAGAGAGGGTGAAAGTATACCTATGGTTTTGAATAAGGCCTGAAAAGGGGAGAAATGGTGGCTTTTGGCGCGAATCGAGTGCAGAGTGGCGCAGAAATTGCACGTACCAGAATCGATATTATTTTTGGCGAAGGTTGAGGAATTATATGTTTTGGGAGGGGTGACGTGGAAAAAAAAAGAATGGAGGGTGTGAAATCCTATCTACGAGAGGGTGCGTTTAAAAACAATGAGAGATATTCATTTTCTAAGGAAAACGAGTTTGCAATCTGTCTTGGCTTTTAGGTACGTACGTGGCGATAATGGAAAATTTTCGTGGGTAGTTTACGCCAAAATTTTAACGGTTGGAGGAGAGTAGTTGAGGAGTTGGGATTTATGTGGCGTAATTTATTATCTATGTAGAATGCGTCTGAAATAAAACTTCGAATTTTATGTCTTGATTTTAATTATTTTTGGGAAATATTTTTCGTTTTCAAAATGATTTGTTCTTTCTTTTATATTTAGCCATTTATGAGGCCTAGTCTGACGCAAAGGACTCATCCAGTAAAATTTTCAATTTGCAATTGTTTAACGGTTTTTAATGGCGCAGCTCGAATGAACTCTATTAAGATCTCATTATTCCATAATTCAAAAATAATTTAAAAAATTTTAATTTCAATTTTTCATTTTGAATTTTGGAATTGATTTTTGTGTTTGTAAATTTAGCATTGTTTTTGTTACATCAAAATACCTACCTACCTTAAATTCCAGAAACTTGCTTTTAAACTTTTGACAATTTATCAATTTTTTCAAAAACTTGAAAAAAATAAAACTTCGAAATAAGGGCCATTTTCATTCCAAAAAGTTTCTAAAAATTTTCTTCTATTTGATAGAGAAATGTTTCAATATTCAAAATTTCGGCAATAACTCACCTCCCTCCTCTTATCAACAAATTTCTCAATCAATTCATTTTTTTATTCGGAAAATAAAAATTGATAAATTTTGAAATTTTTCAAAAAGTCTTCCATTCCTAAAGTGATTTTTCAAAATTTGGATAATTTTGATTTTCTTTTTTCCATGCCAAAGCATAATAATTTGGTCAGTTGGTAATTACAACGTCGTAAAGATAATTTATACCTTCCTCTTCGCTCCTTTACACCCTTGAAGTAAAAATTAATTTTAGTGCGATGTTAAGGTCGATTTGATGCGAAAAAAATTTCCAAAATTTTTTTTCTCAAATGAATCAGGAAATTTCATGCCATTCTGAACTACTTTAGATTTGAGCATTCGTTTACCAGAACTCGTTTTTAAACTATTTTTTCATCAGAGGTAATCACTTCACAATAAATATAATAGACATTTCTAGAAAAATTGTTCAAGAGGGAAAAAATCGTGAATTCTCACTTTGACTTGTTAATTTTTGTCTAAATGAAGTTTGAAATCTACAAGTAGAATTTTTTTCATAATTCGAAAAAAATCACGTACCTAATTAAGACCAATTAAAGGGAAAAATGTAAAAAACTATTCATAAAAGTGGTTTCATTTCACTTGTAAATGAGACTGAAACGTGGAAAAAAGAGGTCACCGTACTAGTTGAGTATTTCAGTCATCCATAAATATTCGATTATCCGCCACAAAAAATGGCATAGAAAAAGATAAGAGTTGAGGTAGAGCACGACAATGACAATGACGATGACGACAACTCGCACCACCAAAGAATAAAAAACCAGCCGAATCGGAGACTAAAATACCCACAACGTGAGATAAGAATCGATATCCGAGCGTTTGTGACGGAGCCTTCGAGGGGCAGAGGAGACGGTGGTATACTTGACCAAAAATGATTTTATGAGAATAAACGAGTTGTCTGATTGTTAAAACGTTTAAGACATCTGGGACACTCGCGAAAGAGGTTTTTATTTACCAAAGTTTTTATTGACCGATGAAATAAAAGAGTGCGAATTGTGGAAATTTCGTGTACACCGAAGACATTGTATTTGTGTACTCGTAAGTCTGCGAGGAAATTATATAACGATATTCGGTGTAAAAAATACGAGTATATATCGTCGTTGACAGTTTACTAGCTTGTTGCTGTTTCGAAAGGAGAAAAGGTAAGGGGGAAGAGGAAATCCCCAAGTTTAAATTACGGTCGAGTAATATGAGAAAAAAAATATCGAATTGTGCGAAGAAACGAATGCTGGGTCGAGATAGGATAATTCTAGTTGCGAAAATCACTAACCATCGTGTACCATGGGGAATTTCAAGGTACCTATATTCGAGCTTAGTAAGCTGGATGCAAAAAGGTAGCATATACCTGGTACCTCACATTCGCGTGAATCTTTTAGACCGGCCGGCGAACGTGAGAATTTTCCAGATACGAAAGGAGCAAGGTGAAAAGAAAGGTGGTACGAGGATGAGCAAGGGTGTACGATGTAATAACGATATAGAAAGAAATTCGGTCACTCGGAAATAGCGCGATTTTGCCAATACAAAAGGTATGGAGGGAAAAATGCTGTAGACGATAAAAGTCTTCGCTTTTGGGCTTGTTTCGTATACGAGGAGGAATTTTACGCGCGCGAAATTTCATCGCGAGGCTACACTGATTACAAACGATCGAATGGGATAAAATGCGAATGAACTTTTTAGCTGCGGGATCCAAAAATGGTGAAATGGTGAGATGCGCCGAGGTACGAAACGCAGCTCCGGTTACGTATAATTTTCCGAGTATAACTCTGGAGTTCAATACACGTCGCGAGGAAAAACTGGAACTGGAAATGTTGCCGAAAGTGTACACATCAAAGGTGGTGAAGCAGAGTGATGCGGCGACGAGGGAGGTGGGTGGAGGGCTCGCAGCAGAGGAAAGAAGAGCTGGAAGGCGCGCGAGAGAGAGTGACCCGTTTATACGAATCCAGCATCCTAGCGAACACACCGCTCTCTCCAATCAGCGAAAAGCCCGTTTTCGAATTTTCATCCCCTCTCACTAGCGGCCGGCGAGCTTCACTACTTTCGTTTCCGAATCCGGGGTGCCTGCCTGAGCTGCAGAATGAAAATACCGAGTGTGAGACGCGGTCCGCGTTCGTGTGGTTGTGTGCTGTACGTTTTCGGTGTTACGTGCTGTGCGACGCCGATCTTCGTCGAACAGATGCTGTGTGTAAGTTCTTCGTAACGTTACGAGTCGTGTTTTTTAATTCTGGTGTGGTCTTGTCTTGTCTTCGACACACACTTATTATTATCTCTAGACGTGATTTTATTCCGAAAAAAGAGCCGACTCTTTTTTGGGTAATTTTAGTGAATTGAGTGTTTACGACGCAGATGTAATCAGTGGTGCCATATGAGTGATTTCGGAAGCCAACCCGAGTAGTTTTCGAATTGCATAGTGCCCCGACCCCGACTCGCATCCACGTCGGTAATTAATTGAGCAATATCACGAAAACGATTAATGAATTTTAAGTACGCCGCGTAAAAAGGAAGCAACAATAAAACCTAAATTATTCTCAATGTAATCGTCGAGGAAATTTTTCATCATTGGTGTGCTATCTGAAAGATGCTGCTGCCTTCGGAGATTTTAATTATCAGCTCGGTCGCGTTTTCTATTCAGGATTAATTTACGCAGTTGACGGGTCTTTTTTCATCTTTGTGTAATCCGAAACGTACAAGAATTGGTGCATCTTTCTGTGTACAAGGTGGCTCGAAAATATTCTTCTGTGATGATTGCATTTCAGAAAGGGGGAAAACGTGAAGGAAATTTTCGTAGAATGAAGTATTTGTTTGGGTTTCCTGTTTGGAGTATTGTGAACCATATCTAGATCGAATTGGAAGATTGGTGGAGGGAGAGGAAAGAGGACCGGTGTAAAAGGTATCAATGTTGTTCAACCATTCATTCGATTTCTTTGTTATTTTAAACTTTTAAGAGCAAAAGTTTTACGAAAATGGGTCTTTACAAGTATTTTCATTTCTTTTATCGGAGGTATCTTCAATTCAATCGTATTTGGGAGAGGGGAAAGGCGAAGGGAGAATTCTGATTCAGCTGTGAGGGGGCAATGACCTACTGATTTTGATTTGATTGTTTTCATGATTTGGAAAGTTGAAAGGTCAAGAAAGATGTGAAAGGGGGAGTTGAGGCAGATAAGGAATTGGGTGTTTCTTCATCAAATTTCTCGGATGAAATTTTTATCGAAATTGAATGATACGCATACCTGAAGAAAAATTAGATGAGGTGGATTCAGATTCTGGAGATTTCGAATGTTGCATGGCAAGTCAATAGTGGGGTACAGATAGCTTGCTCCCTTCCCGAGGACAAAATGATGGCATTTTTAGTAGGAAAGTTTGCCAAAATGATGACTTTTTTCATAAATTTTTGAAAAATTTCTCAATTTTTATCCCCTCTCCTTTTGTAGATCTCAGCTGATGCTTCCAAACGTACCTATTGAAAATGGTTCGGGTGATTTATCACCTGAATCGAATGCATGTGGTTCAACGAAAACTGTTATGCAGCGTCAAATCAAAGGCCAAAAGGGAAGGAAGAGGCAATCATCTTCCCCTCCCCTATACTTTGCGAAATGGCACGTTGAGTTGGGAAACTTGAGGTCGAGAGTTTGTCATTTTCAATTCTCAGTTTTCTCAATAATTTTATCTTCCTTTTGACTATGAATTTCTCTTGAAAAAGTTGCTGTACCTAATTCGAAAAACCTTTGGAAATTTAGTATGAATGAGATGTTTTTTCAAGCTAAGACTTACTCGAAATCTAATTTTCCCTCCCCACTCCTCTTATCCTCTACGTCATGTCAAATTTGGGACTGGAAGAGTCTGGAAGAAGAGTCAGTATTCCAGTTTTCCTTCTTTGAGTTGAGCAAATTGAGATTCAGAATGGATAATTTTTCATTGTTAGCTCCTTTGATAACTTTTCCTTCTGTTTGTCACTAGATTTTTGAAGGATACGTAATGTAATTCAATTCTACAATGTTATGACTTATTTGGAATCAAATTCCCCCTTCCCTTTCCCCTCCACGCCCTCTCCACAAAAATCCTATGGAGGAAGGAGTGGAGTTGGTAGATATTTCGCCCCCCTCCATTTCATAGATTCCACTGAAATGCAGTTGCATTTACTGGAGTATATTTTTCGAACTATTTCAGCCCAAAATTCTCAATTTCCAGTACCAGCTTGTTTTTGAGCACCCTGTGGTTAAAACTAACATTGCTTTTTTTGATGAATTGTAGGTATTCTACGTTCATTCATTAAAGACATTTTTTTTGAGACACCTGGTAGTTAAATTTCGGAAATCGATTATCTCCAATTTCTGGGGTCAACGATCATCTGTTATTTTGATAACCTATACTTTTACCGATCGTTGTGGAAATTTCCACAAATCTTTATCCATCTCACGACGAGTTACCTACCTAAAGCCATTTCTTATCCTTCTCGGGTACACATCTGTTCTATATGGGCAACTTTGTCGGTCGTTAGCTTTGTAAAAAGGAAAAAAAAAGGGTAAACTTGAGCTTTAAGTCGCATTTTAATGACTATCGTAATGAGTTAGCGAGGGTAAAGTTCTCGATGTATCGGTGTTTTCCCATACAAAACTGCGACGCGGTACGGGGCCGGAGGTCTTTGTATTGTGAAAATGTGCTGGCAGCGTCGCGCCGCGTCGACGTATTTCGAAAGGGAGATGTTTATCGAAAGGGACCAAAAAAGAGGTATTTGCATTTTGTAAAACGACGATAGGATATGTGTTGTGTAAACCGGAGACGCAAAACCACGCCCATTTCGAATGTAATTTGGAGAACGAAGTCGCTCTCGACGCTTGGCGCTTTTTTCCTCTCGTTTTCTGGTGGAAACGTTGTAAAAATTTCAATTATAGAGAGAAAATGGTCCAAAAAATCTATTGGCATAGGATTGTGATTAAATTCCGCGTGTGGCAATAAAAATGCTCTTTTATTGGATACAAAATTATATAATAAATTTTTGCCTCGGCACCTGTTACCATTATGTAATCCTCGTAGGCTTCTTTTCGCTTGGATTACTCTAATAAGCCAAATTTTTTCGTAAAAATAGATCAGTGTGATTGAGAATTGTATGTTGAAGGTGTATGTTTGTTTTTTTTTTTTTGCTGCGCCAGTCTTGTATTTATATGTAGATAGTTTTTGGTGCCCTCGAATGTGCGGAATTCATTATACACGTCGGTACATTCGACTTGGAGTTCCTAAGGCTTATCGTTTTCACGCATCATTACTGATTTTTTAGCTGCGCTCGTAAACATTTAAAATGAAACGAATCAAAACGTTCGCGTCGTCGAGTTGGTAGTCGGAACCTATACGCGGTTTTGTTATATGATCTCGAACAATGGTGGGCGGTGAAGTAAAAGTGGCTACTGTGACTTCGGAAAATATTGATACAATGGCAACGTTGCCAATTTCGGTGACGAGATATGCCCAACAACAAGGCACCGTCGAAAAAACCGAGAAGTCCGCGTCGACTAAGGAGTTAGATGCGAAAAAATCCCGTCCACATTTTGTATATCATCAGATTAAAAGGTTGGTATTAATTTTATACTTTTACGCCGGTAGGGTGCCGGATGCGAAGTACGAAGTTATCTGAGAGTCGATCTTGTAAAGCTGATAAGCTATAAAGACCCTCGAAATTGAACGAGTATTTTTTTTCCTATCTCTTTTGTAATTAAAGGGTGTGATTTCGGCGTATTACCATGCGACGATACTTCGAGCCCTATCTCATCTATTTTTAGAGTAGGTATAACTGCGAGAGCCCTTAATGTACGGTGTTCGAGTAGGTATAGTTATGAACTTAATAAGTTCCTTGTGATGGAAAGAAGTATTGATTTACAGCTAGCTACGTAATTCTAGAGAAAGTGGTAAAAAAAAATATGAATTTAACATTGACAATAATGCACTGAAAACAGAAACTGTGGCAACATTGCGTTGCCAATTATCATCGACTTTGATTAATTTCCTAGGTAGTACCCCCCTCTCCCCCCAGGTGAACACAAATCACTTCATATCGTTTCACTGCATATCGAATAAACTGTTGGAGTACTTATCTACAAATTACAATACCAAGAAAACTATTACAGTATAAGTCTTAAAACTTGGCAACGTCGCATTCAAAATCTGAGACTTTTGCTTAGTTTGCATTTTTGATTATATGATTTTTTTGGAGGGAAGAAAGAAAATTTTGTTTTTTCCTCACAATGATTCTTCAACAAACCCTCAATGAATAAGAAGCAACATACCTATCTAATCCTCAGACTTCTAAAAAGTACCTATAGCCAATCCATATTCTTACAGTTTTTTTTTTCATTTAGCTGAAAGACAATGGTCACTTGGTCACGCAGCTTCACTTTCACAAATCCAACTCCAAATAGTATAAAAATAAACTACCTCCTGGGAACCCCCCCCCCCCCCCCCCCCCCCCGGGGCCCCCCCCCCCCCCCCCGGTCGTTCATATTTCCATACTACCCATGAAAGTATAAAACATAGGATTTGCTTTTGTTCTTTCTGATATGTCAAACAGAAGTGCACATTCCATTCTGACATAATGATCTGACTTTATCTAATTGTAAGTTCAAAGAGTCGGATACAATGTTATCATATCTCGTGAAATGTCTAAAAGTCGAATTCTGAAACAATCTAGATTTTTCCAAATTCAAAAGTAAACTGACTACCTATTTTATAAAATTTTTCAAAATTGAAAGTCAGAATTTCTGAAATTTTCAAATCTAAAAAATCAGTTGAAATCTGAAAAATTCTCCCAAGTTCAGAAAATCTAAAACAGCCTGACAAGATCTCTGAAAGTTTCCAAATCTAAGAAGTTTGCGTGACAAAATGTCGGAAAGTTACTCTGATTTATAAAATTTTCTCAGTTCAAAAAGTCTAAATTGTTTTTCAGACAAAATGTCTAAAAGTTGGCGCTATCCGTAAATTTTCCAAGTCCAGAAAAACGGTGGAAATCTGAAAATTTTTCCAAGTCTAAAAAAGTCTGACAAAATGTCTGAAAATTAGTATCGAAATTTTGTGTCAGAATTTCATGACGGAATTTTGTGACGTTCCCTGCATTCAAACTAATGAGTGGGATTTGGTTACGTTGTAGGGTGCAATCAAATGGATTTATATTTAGTGGAAAAGGTCCAGAAAGTCCACACCCAGGACCTTTTCCCCTATCTCTTGTAAGAAAGATTTTAGCATAGGATATGCTTTTACTATATGGGTAATTCCGTGAAAAAACAGACGAAGTTCCCTGACGAGATTCTGTGACAAAATTCCGTCACGAAATTCCTTGATGATGACTTTTAGACATCTTGTCAGACTTTTTTGGATTTGAAAATTTTTAGAAATCAGGCTAACTTTCTGAAATTTTGTCAGGCAGAATTCTCGCACGTGAAAAATTTCAGAGATTGACTTTTAGACATTTTGTCAGACTTTTTTGGACTTGAAAAATTTCAAGCAAATTTCAAATATCACGACTTGATAACCTCAGAAAATTCAATGAACAAAAGCATATCCTTTGTTTTATAGTTTCGTGGGTAGTATGGAAATAGCGGGGACTTTTTTCCTGCGAATTTAAATTTGGCAACGTCGCACTGTAATTAGGTATATTTGAAACTTCAATTTAAATTTGTCCAGAAATGAAATTTATTGGTTTCTTGCTTTGTGTCAGCAAAAATACTCTCTGAAATAGCTATAACTGACGAATTTTGCTTCTGTGCAAATTCTTACCTAAATTGAATATGTGGCAACATCGCAATTGAAAATGTTTTCTTTATTGGTTAGTTTCGATGCATAAATTTTTATTCAAGAAACTTCACATGAAATTTTAATCTAAACATCTCATTCAAAAGCATTTATAGTAATTCTCAAATTTTAATGCCCCTACGTTAAATTTGGCAACAACTTGTCCAGATACATACATCTCACTTACGAAGGAAAAGGCCAACATGAAACTTATTTACCTCACATATTACCAAATTTTTCGTCTGAAATATGACATAAGCTTCTTAAACAACTTATCCGATGACACCTATCACCTATTAGACGACATTGATCGATGTGTCTCACTAAATGGAGTACCCTATTAAAGGAAATTCCCGTATCACGTTTTCGTATAGGCCAAATTTGATGATAGATGACACTTTTACTGGCAAGAAGAAAAAATTCATTTAAAGAAATGTTAATCGCAACTTGTCTATGAACTGCATTTCATTCACGACGTATGTAAACACAACTTTATACTTTGATTGGGCGCTTGCCGATGCCGGTATGCGCCATGCCAATACTCTGGCCAACTTGAAAATTGTATACGAGAGTTTGAACCCTGATGTGTCGGCGAATTTTACGATGTCAATGTTCGCACTAGCCAAAAAAACTAGCGTCTGGCAAAAAATAGCCATATATTGGCAATTACGCAGCAATCTCAATACAGTTTCAAGTATACGCACCTATGTATACTTGAATGATTCTAAATATGAAATAAAAATACGTAGAAAAACGGCCGAAAATGAAACAGACGTGAAGCGTGTCGATGTCATGTCGCCTCGTATCCGGAAATATATCCATATGTAGGTAATTTTAATAAACCGAATACGCGTTTAATTTATTGATACGTTTCTTCGTTTTGAAGGAAGGGTGGACATGTGTTGAACAATTTATTGTTTTATGTTACAGGACGTCCATGTTCGTCGTGTTGAGTTTATTGTATGGAAAGTTGGTGGTTGTGGCGTGTATCGCGTTCGTCGTGTCGAAAGAAGTCAATAAAAGTTTACCAACTCGATATTACGAAGTAAGTACCGTGCCGATAAATTAACTCAAAACAGGGATCTGTCCTCGTACCCTAGTCACCTTATATTCTCCGGTACATTTTCAAAGGGAGTTTTTAAACTGGGTCCTGTATCTCGTGTACATAGTCTCGATTTCGATGTTGATAGACGATGCAGGCCTGGTTTCATGGTTAATTAAAAGCCAGCCGAGAGAATGCTGGTATCTTTATAGAGTACCTACGTTTTGACGTACGAGTTATAAGTACACGTTCGTGATAAAAATAGTAAATACGTACGTCGAATCGGTCTCGTATTTCTTAATTATCACGCCTGCGGAACCATCAAAACGAAATTAAAACTTTGAACGCAATCTGTGCGTTCAAACAGCCAAATACGACGTATTGGAAATTATTTCATCGCTACCCTCGATCCTTCTCGAGTCTTCGTATACTTTGCTAAACACACAAACCCTTCCATACATCTTCATATCCCCCAGAGATTCGATTACCACGTTAAATTATCGTTAATTTATTGCCACTCGGAGAATACTCCTCGACCTTGCTCATTTTTCACCATTTTCCCGCACCGAACCCTCAATGCTTCAATTTTTTCCAGGGCTTCTTCACCTATCTATTCGGAGTCAGCATAGTATTCCTATTATACCTATTCTGCTTCCTGCTGCAAGACAGCTCGTGCTGTGGTGGTGGCAAAGCGGATGAAAAAGCGGTCAAAAAACCACCTAAAAAAGATAAGAAAAAGGATAAAAAAGGCAAAGATGGCTCTGGAGATGGTGCCGCTCAATCCCAGGGTGCTCGAAGTAGACCTTCTTTGTTACAGGTATACCATTATTTTTCCAGGTTTGAATTTCTTTTTCTACGGAGTTGCTTTTTTCTCCTCAAGTATGGTTTCGATTTAGTTTTTGATTTTTTTTTCATCGCTGTATTGCAGTGTTGCCAAGAACCAGGCAATGTTGCCGAATTACCTAGGCTTTAGCAAGGTGCACGCTGTGAGGTGGTGTTTGGCTTTATTATATAGTTTTTTTTTTCCGTAATGGTTTTACATTCTTTTCTTATATATTTTTTTAACATGGTGTTTTATGAAAGCTTTAGCCAATGTAGTGCTTTTGTAGAGCGAAGCTTCTATTTTTGGGGTACTTACGGGAGCACTTTGTATGCTTCGTAAGAAATATAAGTAGTATCTTGGTCTCGATTTTGAAAAATGATTAAATTTTGATGACGCAGGAGGATTTTTACTCGTATACCATGACGATAGGTTAGAACTGAAGTGCATCTTGCTTCAGCCCTCTTCCCTTCCATTCGTACCAAATTCGTTAATATGCACTCGCCTTTTAACTGTAGAATTTAATGCATTTTTTCCACGTATAGAGGGAAGTATATCCGCATAAAATCAAGGACAGAAATAAAGCGAAACAAGAACCCGAAAGAGCTATTGAGCGTGGTATCGATAGCGTAGACGCCGAAGAAAATCCAAACGATCAAAGTTTGGTGGTGAGTTTTGCGACCTCTTTTCTGATGTGTAAGGCCAACTACGTACATTATAATCTGTCGTCTGCCAGTGTTATGATTATTATGGTATTCTTGCGTTTTCTTAACGTCTTCTCGTATTTATGTGTCGATTTATCTATGTACTCGTATGTGATACTACGTGTGTTTTAATACTCTCGCTGCTTCATCTGGTCTTCTATGATGATAACTGTGATGACTAAATGTCAGCCATAACGTCTGTGTCAGTCTCAGTTTTGTATGATGTCGTAAGTTGTCAGACTAAAGTACCAGTATCGTATGGTAGTGTAAAACGATGAGATGGTTTTTGAAGGGTGTTTTCGTCGTCGTAATGAAATTACGAGCCAGCATGTGACACTTTCGATGCTCATACGATGTTGAGTAATTGTGTCGTTGGGTCGTATCGTGGTGTTTCGTCTATTTTTATTATTTTCTTCTCGAATCGTGTTCGTCGATTTTGGAAAAAAAAAATGAAAACTTGAAATGGGGAATTTTATTTCTGTTCGAAAAAAATCTGACGAATGTAATTCTAAAAGGACGTAGTGGATCTGCAGGGATAGGTGAAGGGAAAAATCATTTTCTCAAGACAAAAAATTGAAAAAAATTGACAAAATTTAGATTTATTTTTCTGAACTTCGGTCAATTAACTTGGTCTCAAATTGTATGGTTACTATTTCACAAAAATCACCTGATAAAATGGTCTCATGAAGTGAAATTTTTTTCACGTGATTTTAAAAAGAAAATAGAGGACCTTGAAGCTTTATCATCCATTTTGCTTGAAAGTGAAAAAAATTTGAGATTTTTTTTGTGAAAGAATAATTGTGATCAGAGACATCTTAGATCTGTATACGAGTATTGGAAGTATGCACCTATAAAAAATAACATTTTTATTGGCTGCCTAGCTATGCATCTTTTAAATGTCTCCCAAAAATTTTAAAAATAAGTATAGGCCCTACCATATTGAAAAAAAATTAAAAATTGAACATAATGAATAATTTTATACAAAATAATTTTCAGGGCTCATTCATACTTTTTACTTCTTTTTAAAAAAAATTGTCGTTTATGGTGGGGAAAAAACTCTATGGTCATCATTTTACATAAAATTTTCAAAAGCCAAATTTTGAAACAATCTGAATTTTTTAAAGTTCAAAAGTGAGTTGACCACCTCATACAATTTATCAAAGTCGAAAAAGTCAGCATTTCTGAAATTTTTCAATTTTAAAAAATCGTTTGAGATCTGAAAAATTTTTCAAGTCCAGAAGGTCCAAAACAGCGTGACATAATGTCTAAAATAAAAGTCATCGTGATCTGTTGAATTTTCCAGACTCAAGAACTAAGGAGTTTGCCTGACAAAATGTGGGAAAGTCAGAGTGATTTAAAAAATTTTTCAAGTTAAAAATCGGCGTGATTTCTGAAATTTTCCTAGTCCAGAAAGTCAGTGGAAATCTGTAAATTTTTCCAAGTTCAAAAAAGTTTGACAAAATTTTTGAAAGCCAGTCTGACAGAATTTTGTCAAGGAATTTCGTTCCGCAATTTCATCCTATGCTAAAAGAGAAGAAGTTTTATGGCATTTTGAAAATGTGTGGTACCTATTGGTCATCATCATCTTTAGGGACAAAATCAGTGGCGCCACTTTATGGTAATCCCAGAACTGGTGTCATAGGGAGGTATGGGCATTGTAACATCTCCCCAGTCATTTTTCATTTGAAGAATTCATTAAAATTTCGAAAAATTTGGTAAACTGTCAGAAAGCTAGGTCAGCAAAATTTTAATAATTTGGCAAATTAAAATTTTTTAAATTCCAAATTGAAATTTTGATCTATTGTTTCAGTTATTACAAGATATTCAAAAATTGACCATCTTTTCTGTGAAATGTGATTTTTCAGAAAAATGTTGTCCTCACTTCACTCGAACAGTGTACTTACTTTTCTTTTTTCAGATTATAAAATTCAAAGCATTTGACTCAAAACCTCAAAAACTTTCTTCATGTTCATGTTGAGTCACCTGATTTAAAACCCACTGTTATGAAAATTTTGAACAAAAGTCTGAATTTAGGTCAGTTCATTTGACCTCGAATCAGGAATTTGATTCTGACTAGGGATTCTTTACTACGAACTGGAAATTTGCATACTGGCTTGAATCTAGAATTTTGTAAGCAATAGGTAGGTACCAACCATGAACCAGGCTACCTACAAATAATCTAAAATCTCAGGATGAGTTCAGTTTCCTGATTTCAGTTCAGATGACTGGAAATATTTATCAGGTGATATGACTTTTAGTCTAATTCAGGAGTGAAATTTTGAAATCAAAATTGTAGACTCAAGTTAAGGAGGCGAAATTGCTCGAATTCGGCTTAAATCTGGCCTAAATCTCATAGTTTTGCATGCCTATCAAGTATTCTAAAATTGAATTAAATTGTCTGACTTTAAATACTTATTAAGATAGGAAATTTTGATCTTTTGATCTCAAGTGAGGTCGTATAGATTCACCTAATAGCTTGATCTAAGATCGAATGATCTTAAAATTGGATCAAGTCAGTTCACTTGATCTTGATTTCATTCCTGCACAGATCGATGGTAATTACCAGTAAAACACACTATCAAATCATTAGGCATCTACTTTAAGGGCATCAATCGGTAAATAACATCTACACGAGTCTCCATCTGCAAACTCATGTTATCTACCGACTTGATGAGTTATTTACATTTCTCTACAGGGTGTCTGGCGAACTACACACGTGTCATGATTTATAAACGATATCCCCACCAAAGTTCTTTTATTAAATAACCTACATTATAGCCAAATTGTAAACAAAATTAATATCTTCGACACAATTCGGGCTACCTCATCGTAATCTGTCAATTAAATAGTAGCGAATTTGGTCCAAGGCAGTATCTGGAGCGTCTCAAATGAAAAAAAATGGCTTTCACCAGACACTCGAGGACCTTAATGAGTTTACAATCTGTTGCCAATAAACATACGACCGACGCGACGCCGACCGACGTGTATAACATGTAGAATACGTGTTGGAAACTGTAGCTGCGGATTAGATATAAAATATATGAGTATTTTCAAACCGAAACTCGCATTGTTTTTGCTGGATAACGCTTGGCTTTGGATGCTTTTTTTCTTCTTATTTATTTTTTTCAATTTGGGTGTTGTATAAGTTTAAGTATTTATTATTTAGGTTAAAATAACATTTCTAGCTGTTTTGAAAATCATCCGCCGAGTGACTCGAGCAGGATGAAATTTTATAGCGTAATATTTACAAATATCCGAGTAATATTTTGTGACGTGGAGTAGATAAATTTTGCATCGTATTTAATATTCTCGTTGCTCTTGCACGAAATGTAATTACGTCATGAAACATGTACTTAATACAAGAACATCCTGAATCAACGACCTTTCATCCTCCCTTTCTCTTATACCCATTTTCTATATATATACCTACCTAAATTTGATTATCATATGTACGTATGAAATGTACATATTGCACAAATCTATTTGTTAGTGATCCTTGACGTTTTGGTCACTGATATTCGGTACTTTGTGTTATAACATGCACTACGATATTGATGCATTTCAAGGAAATAAAAATATAGTTGCCTATTAATTTCGACCCAGTTATGTCGAAGCTTTTGCAATCGAACGATCAAAGCTTTAATTAAATTTCCCTCGTTGAGTTGAATTTCTACTTATGAAAAGGTAAACAAGAAGCGGTATTTTTGATGTTCACAATTAGGTAGGTATCAGTTCAACGCAAAGGTCGAATAATTAATTACGATGAATATCTGTCCACCAATCACGTAAATAATATGGATACCTATTTCGTTATTCAAATCATATCAACGGTTCGTGTTTGGCATATTTACAGGTTAAAAAAGGCAAAGGTACCAATCAATCTGAAGAAAAATTAACCGAACCTAGTCCGGATTCAATTGACATTGAAGCCTCCAGCTCAGACGGAGAGTGCAGAAAACGTAAAACTTCTCAGAATCTTCATCATTATGGTAGCTTTTTCCTTCGAGTTGGAGCCATCGGTGAGTTTAATTGGAAATATCGCGAGTAAAGCTTTACATGGAGCTTGTAATTAGATTGAATTTTTTCAGGTTTTGGATTGGGGACCATGATTTATATCGGATTACAATTTGGTAAAATCTTCGAGATACCGATCAATTCGCCATGTTACGAATTGCTGCGTGCTTTGAATCCGGTTTTACAAATGGTGTTCACCTTTATGCAGATGTATTTCATATTCATGAACGCCAGAGTGAGTTACGAAAATTGAAAACATAGATTTATGTTATGTCAAGCAAAAGCTTATCATCTAATCTGGATATTTTCATGTTTCCAATTAGTTGAAAATCCATCGATTCAAATTCATCGCTCGGTTTGGTTTAATGCACGTCATGGCCACCAATATCTGCGTTTGGATTAAAACCTTAGTATTCGAGAGTCTGAACGAAATCGATAGGAAACCAATATCGTACTTTAATTTCACCAAAGGAATCGTCAGCACATTATCAACCGATTACGATCTCATGGGTAGGTTCTAGCTCTCATCACCATTTCCCTTTGTTAAACTGAATCCCCCTCATTTGAATATTCTGTATTATCGTAGAACGAAGTAAAGGCGTTTTAAAAGATACCACGACACCAAGAGGAGGATTTAGATCCTATAACCTTGAAAAAGACACCGAACAAGCAGCTAAAACATTTTTCGGAGAGGTAGGAAGTAATTTACCTCAAGTACCGTATGCCCTTTTGAGTGACACCATCAACACCACTACTCGTCTAGTCACCACGTCCACTGCAGCTTCGACAACTCCCTCGACAACCACCACGATTCTGTCGACGTTGCCACGGATCATCAGCAGTTCCAGTACAGCTTCCTCTACCACTGCCCAAGCCCTAGTTACTAATACCATATTAAATAATGTTTCCAGTTTTCCAAGCCAGGCTACAGCTGGTGAGTGTATCTGCATACATTGAATCAAACATTTCATATAATTGACATTTTTTGATAATTTTTGGACACTGACTTCGTATGATTTTAGCCAACGCCACCGATTTTTCAGCTCCCCAATTTTTCCAACCGTTTGCCGAAGCTCTAGTCGGATTAAAGCAGAATGCTACGCTGCCTACCTACGCCAACGATTCTTGTGGTAGGATCAACATCATGGGTACGATCGTCGAAGACTCGGCACCATTCTTGTATCCGTTCATAATTGAATACAGTTTAATCGGCGCTGCGGTAATATACATAATGTGGCGTCACATCGGACGATACCCCAGGTAATTTGTGAATACTTTCACGAAGGCCATGAGCAGATTTCTCTAACGGTGGCAACTTTTTTGCAGATACGTATCTGAAGAAAACATTGAGCATAAATTGGAAATCATCTTGTCTCAGAGAGCAGTAGCCATAGCTCAGGCTCAGAGTGGCAGCCGAGTTGATTGCATCGGTGCTAGCAAAGGATTATTTTTCGGATTACTCATGCTGGTCGGATCGTTGATCTGTCTGTTACTTTATTTCGTACTCATACAACACGAACAGTTCAGCAAATTCGCCATCTATTTGGCCGATGCATCCCATAGCGCCGTGATGGTGCTCAGTTTACTCGCTATTATTATTGGGTTCTGCAGGTAACAAATCTAGTATATTAAAAAGCAAAAATGCAGATATTCGATAGGTATCTGAGAACATATCCCTATTTTAATGAAATGACTGTAATTCTTTTTTTTTGCAGAGCCAAAAATCTGAGATTTTACGCAGCTGACTCGACAGATTTGAACGATATTCTGTTACGTATTTCGGCATTTGGATTGTTTGTATATGCGAGTTTCAGTATCATTGCTGGCGCCAGATATGCTTTCGTTCAGGAGAGAAATCTTCTAGTCTTAATTACCGGATCCATCACTATTTTCCAAGTACGCTGATTTTTTTACACGTTGGTTGAGGTAGATAGATAGAGTGATGGGGGGAGGAGGGGAGAGAGAGAGACTAGTTTCGTGTGGAAAATTCTCAATTTTCAGAATAGGTCTTTGAGCTGGAATGTAGGTACCTAATCGCAACAGGCTACCTACTCAAGTTTTCATTGAAATACCAGTTTCAACATATTCTATGACTTTTTGATGAAATATCAGATTTTGATATGAGTATGTTCTTGTACATTTTCAATATTTATTGATAAAGTCTTTTCTGATGAGATGTTGAAAAGTGCCTTTTAACTTAAATTTGGCAGTAGTTGGTCTTAAATGTTTCGTTTGATGTAAAACCTTCACCCCTTCGGCCTTCCCTAGTTATCATTCTGTTTATGTCAAAAAATCAATACGCGATTTCTTTGCAGAATTTGGACAAAAATTTTTAGATTCTTAGTTTATGGCTATTATCCTGATATACTTGTGGGTCCTTGATAAAATGTTGAAAAGGTACCTACAGAAAGTCTGACATAATTTTCAATAATGTCATAAAATTTCAACCATGATAGATAGAGGGCTGCGGTTTGCGATCTTGAAAGGAACATTCATTCTGATATTCGAAAAAAAAATTCCACCATTTTTAAAATTTTAACAAAATTTTTTAATTCTTTTCGTATTGACCCACCTTTATTATGAACCTAACCTGTGTAAAAGAAGGGTCCCTTTCTAATGACACAAACTTCAGATTTTTACCTTGCTTTTGAATCAAAACTTATGCGTGATTAATTGTAAGAAAACCCCTTTAAAAATCACTTTTTTCAATCAAATTTCATTATAATTTGACTCAAAACATGATTTTTCACCTTTTTATAACTTTTGACTCGAATGCGCGATTGGGAAGAGGGCCTTTTTGTACACAAGTCAGGTTCTTTTTGTAATGGTAGGTCAATATGAAAAAAAGTGAGTTTTTCATGTTTTTTAAAAAATATTTTATTATTAATTCGTGCTTCTCTATCCTCTAACCCAAACAACTTATAAATGAAAAAAAAATTAGAATGAATACTCCTTCCAATGGCGTAAACTGCAACTATCTACCTATTTTAATTGAAATTTTATGATAAATGAAAAATGATGAACAGGTTGAGGATTTTTTTTTTTGAATAATCATAACTTTGCTCCTTCAATTCCAAAGATAGTCAAACACAACTACTTGTGCTAAGCCGGGTTGTCTACTTACCCAATTAAAGAAGTAACATTAGCTATGAAACACCCTGTATAGGCTATGTACGCGTGATTTATCACGACTTTTCATTCGAAGGTCAAGGGAATTATGGAAAAGTGCTATATGGTACTCGATGTGATCTAACACATTTATTTGAGTTGAAACCTTTTCCCTTCAAAGAAAAGTGAAATTTTCTGATATTTTCCTTGGATTTTCGTGTTTTCAAAATTTCTACGAATCTCAGAAACATGAGAGGGTGGCATAAGGGTAAATTTGTTCTAAAATTTTGTGATATTGATTTTTTGCATATGCAGGGTGTCTCAATTAAAAGCCAATTAAAAGTGACTGCCTTCCACCCGGTAAGTTGGCACTTCATCCAGAGAACACGTAGGTATGTTAGTCTATCCTTTGAATTGAAGGAGCGAAAAAAAAAGAATTTTTTGTGTTTGAATATTTTATTAGTGATTGGGGTTTTCCGATCAACTAATCCAAAAAACTTTTGCATGTAAAAAAAGAGTAAAAGCTCCTTCGAATAGCACAATCTGCAACCCTCTTCACCTCATAATAGAAAGGGGAATTTTTTGAATGAACTTAACTTTGCTCCCACAATTTCAAGGATAGGAAAACATAGCTACAAGTGTTTAGGATGAGTTGCCTACTACCAGGTGAAAGGTGGTCACTCTTAGTCTTGACTGGTTTAGCATAAATTCTGATAACTCGGGAAGAGGTGGAAACATCGGATCAAAAATCAAGATGTGAGGAATTTTTACACCCAGGGTAACATTTAGGAGACCTTTCGATCAAATTTGGCTCAAATTTTTCATATTTCTCAATAATTTACCCATTTTTTATCACTCTTAGAAATTTCATGAATTTTTACTAAAAGTTCAAATTTTGAGATGGATATTGAGTGGTTACTTATAAACCTGAGAATTTCATAGGGGTTTTAGAAAATTTTGAAAAGGTCATTGAACTCTTGTTTTAATTGACAGGTTGTGCTGCAGTTGTTATTCATTGGAGACATGTCTAAACGACACGTATACCTTCCAGAACACGATCGTAATAAACCAGGACGTCAAATTGTAACGTTTTTATTAATCTGCAACATTACCATGTGGGTATTGTTTACATTCGAATCTCAAAAAGTTCTCGTTAATCCGGTTCAGGTAAGATAATATCTAACAAACTTTCATATTTTCAGACTGTTTTTGGGCATTGTTTTCTCTTTTTTTTTTTGGTTGTAAATTTCGATTAAAACGAAAATTCAACTTTTTTCTTATTCTCCTTCCTTATTTGGAAAACTTTTATTTTTTTCAATTTTTTGGCACATTATCAAAAATAATTCGAAACCATACCTGCTTATTTTCTGAAATTTTTGTTTCAATTTATATACATAATTAGTTTTTTTCCATGTTCAACAACATTTTTATGCTTTATAATTTTGGCCTAATCAACAAAAATCTCTTTGCCATTTAATTAAAATTCTGCTTCAGCATTTACTAAGTAGGCATACATGCCTACTTCATCAAATACCTATCAAAAAACTCACCATGGATTCTCTCTTTTACAGCTGGACTTCTACGGCAATCGTGCTTGGAAATTGGTGGAACATTTGACTTTACCATTATGCATCTTTCATCGTTTCCACTCGGCGGTCGCTTTAGCAGAAATATGGAAGAATTCGTACAAACCACGTATCGAATAAAATGCCAAAGCTGTTACTACATATACCTGTACGCTTGCCAAGGAGAAGAAACAAGTTTATATAGACAGTCGTGTTTAAAGTAAAAAACAATTTCTTAAGCTTTAGATACCCTATTCTGTTTTCTAAAGAATTTTTACTCATCAAGTTTACAAATATTGTTTTAGAAATGATTGTGTGTGTTGCATTTGAAGTTTTTTTTATATTCGTCGCTTTTTATCATTTGCATTTATTCTGTTTTTGTTTTTCTTTCTTTTTTTATTATTTTTTTTCTATTATTTTAGTCATTATTTTATAAGTGAAAAAAAAAAACTCCGTATATCCGAAAGCATCGAAGGAATTATGTAACAAACGGACCATATTTTTAATATGAAGACTTGTTAAGATTATGTATGTGTTCATTTAAACATTTCATAGGCTCTCACAGCATTTAAAAAAACAAACAAAACAAGGAAAGGTCAATTTTTACGTGCTAGATGATGCTATAATACTTTTGCTAAATAATTTTTTTCAGTTTTATACGGTTTTTATTTTTCTAAATGGACGTATTTTATTTTTTTTGCTCATTTATACGCTGCTAAAAGCGATTTGATCGCCCGAGAGAGAAAAGACCACAACGAAAAAGGCACCGGAAAAATTTTTATTCTCGAAATTAGAAACATAGTTTATTTTGTACCTGATTATATTTATACCTACGTATTTGTATCGTGTATATTGTGTAAGATGATCGCTCCGACGAATGAAAAGAAATTAGTAAAATCAAAATTAATTTTTAAGCTCTTGAAAATCAAGTACGTAAATACCCTCTAATTAAGTTGTATAAAAAAAATGAGTATTATGGTAGTGCTCTGAGAATAAGGAGTAAAAAAAATGCTGATGCGATTTTCTTTTAAATTCGGCTTCGACTGATTTCGCCGCTGAGCTCGAGGGAGCCAATGACGCCGCATATTTTTTCTAGCCAAAGACATATCGCGAGTAGTCCAATCGTATGTAAATAATGAAAGCTTCTTATTTGCGCATCCAAAAGTCTATGAATTTTCGCAAAGTATTACCATTCCTGTTTAATCGTAGATTTAGGTTATTGTTTTACCATATTTTATCTTATACGATGGTTTATGTATTACGAGTCCCCCCTCTCTCTCTCTATTTAAATTGTAACGACGATGTGTTTAATGTATTACATTTTTAAAAAGTCTTGGTATTGTTTCCTATAGCATTAATGTTTTGCTAATAAGGTTCTCACACGTGTTTATTATACATACGTTTACGTTAAAGCATTTTAATTTTTTTTCTATTATTTTTCTATAAATTATAAGAGTTTTTTTTTTTCTTCGTATGTAAGAGATTGTTATAATTTTTGGAAGGATGCGTCGGTGTGCATAATGAGGCGTATGTTGCCGATAAAATATATTTTGTTTGTGATTGTAATTGTATAGGTACAATACTACAACGAGGATGGAATTATGTATTTAGTAAGCGATGTGTATGTAAAGTTACAATAGCTTGATAATTGTCCACACATTTAAGAGTAATATATATATTTATGGTTATGAACGTGGTATCTGTGCCTTTGTCTCATTGTCCGGATTTGGATTTGGGAAGGATTCTTTTTTTCAGTCGTATTCGGCTCCAACAGTGATGCTGATTTCTTTGGAAATTACTTCGGTCGAATGGTACCATCGGTTCGAGTCTAAGACGACTGAAAATTGATAAAGAAATTATTTCAATTGGCGTTGATGAATTTGTAATGATGCTTCCATACCCTTGAAACTCTTCCAAGTGAAAAAACCACAATTTTTAGGATATAATTAATAAACTAGCGAAAAGAAAATCTCACGTACTAATATCTCCAGGTTTCATATCGACTGAAAATTGATCCTCGCAAGCGTACAAACATTCGGTCGGTGTTTTTATAATCCAACGTTTATTGCCTTTGATTTGAGCCTGCCAAGAGGGTAAATGAACATCGTCAATCTGTTAAATAATTTGTGTTAGTGGGTTAGAAGGGTTAATACACGTAAATATGGGATGCGAATTTTCTCACGTGTAATTTGGCTCCGTGCCCCGGAGTACCCATGAATATCCAGTCGACGATGTAATTTTCCGACGTTTTCGGTAAAAAGCTCGGTTTGTCGTAGTAATCTCGTAGGATAGCTACCGCTATTGGATCGCATACGCTCCTGTAGGTTCGAAAAGACACAAAAAATAAATAAAATTGATTCCGCGCCAAAAATTTTGGAACTAGGTAGAAATAGAAATCATTTTCTCACTTTTTCGTCCCTTCTTTACACTAAAATTCTAAAAAATACTGTTCTAGTTCATAGAATAATGAAATATCTAATTTAAGAACTGGTTACTTACCATCCAACGTACCACGGTTCTAAGAACATTTTCTCTCGGATACGTGCGATATCCATAGCGAATAACTCGTTTAAATTTTTAAACTCTTCGTTATAATTGATGAATTGGCATAAGTGCATTTGCGAAATATCGTTCAAGTGCTTGAAAAATTCGTAATCGAATGCGTCCATAGCTTTCCACAATCTAGCTGCATCACGAATGACTAAAGGACGACCGGTGTATGCATATCTAGGGGTTAAAATTCAATTAATAAATTTCCTTTAGTTATTTCAAAAGAGAAAGTTCCTCAAAAATTAATAAATCGTTGGATTAAAGTTATTAATTTGACATTTTAAAAATTAAAAAAAAAATTATTAAAAATTTAATCATTTGTATTTTTGCATTTTTTCTCTAAAACGGGTATTTTTTTGTACTTAAGATAAATTTCTACTTGTTTGTAATTCTATTATTCTATTTAACTTCTCAAACGTTCAAAATAATGAAAATATCAGAAATATTGGGAAAAAAATCGAAAAAATCTTCAATCACGACCCCTAAGTGCCCCTAATCAATCATTTCTTATCACTAATAAATTTGGCAACGCTGCAACGTAATCGAACCCTAAGGACTTGAAATTAAACAAAAACAAATCAAACAAGTCGTTGCTTTATCAGAATGGAGTGCAATGTGGTCGGTTCGATTGTATTCAGTGTTTCGGTATTATTTCATTTAATTTCGACATTATTACGACGAATTTGTAACGTACTTTTCTTCGAATTCAGTTCTGGTTATTTTGGTTACGGTATCAATGGTGGTTTTGTTGGTACAAACGGAGCAGTCCAGCGGTTTACGAATATAATGGAAAATTGTATTCTTCGGTCCGAGAACACATTTCTGCGCAAATTATCAAAAGGTTAGTACTGCTAGCATTATCCGAATATAGTTCACAAACACAAGTACACAATTACTTTACGACTAATTAGCTTCATGTTTTGGGAAAAATCTAACCAAGTGTTCACTATCTGCGGAAATTCGCGAACGTCGGTATATCGTAGTAGTGCTAAACGGAAGTCTAAAGTGTTGGTTTATACCGCGAGATCACGTAATAAATTAACCGTTTACGACTAACGTAGTGGAAATTATACTAAATTTTCACGCTTCGAGTGCTGAAAAAATAAATTCCATAAGCGATAAATCTCGTGCCCGAAACGCCTTATAAACATCCAAACTTAGTAAACTTTTTTGCAATTGTGTTTTTTCGAAATAGCTCCTACGTCCCACAAAGCTGAAGAAGCCTATCGATAAACAGACCAAAATGGTTGCTAAATCGGCTGTATTTTTATATCTACGTATAAGAATGCAAAGAAGTATTTATTTAGATCGAATTACAAACGAAATCGATTGATTTTGTGTAAAAATAATTCGATTTGGTACATTATCATAGTCCCGAGGCGATTCGCCAAGAGCCCACGTGTTTTTGTGTACTTGTTGTCTTGTTATTGTGTTGTTTGAACTTGTACCAGCGGTCGTTGTGTTTGCAATGTTATTGGTTCGTTATCGTTAGACTACTCTTTCATATAGCTAATATTACACGCAGACAAACAGCTGATTAGCAATAGTACAAATAAATGCACGTGGTATTGTGATTCAAATTCATGTATCACTTCTGCGTTGATTCCCACGACCGTAAAAGTGTTTCCATGTAAGCTCGATTTGGAAGTTTTAGAGAAAAATTTTTCAGTATTTTAAATATGGCAGTAATGTCATGGATAAGTTAACTGCTTTGGGAAAAAATATTTTGCAACAGAGATCTTATTTTTGAGCCTTAAAGTATTATAATAATACTCACAGTGGATCTGAGCTGGTCCAAGTCAACAATATTGTGCAAACACCACTTCAATATAATAAATGAAACTATGATTAATAAAAATATTAAAAATTGTTTGAAAAGCCCCATAGGTCTAGCACTTGAACGACGACAATCCGAGTAGGCAAATTTTCGTTATAAAAACGCAGACTATTAAAGGGGGTTTTATATTTTTTTAAAGACGATGATCTGCGCATGAAATCATCGGTCGTATGTGAGGCTTATGTTCGTTGATTCGATTTAATTTTCGTCTTAAATTTGAATTTAAATGATTATTAATTCTGTACTGAATAAGTTGATTGTAAAAAATTTTTGTGAGAGATTTTCATTTTATTATTTTTTTTTTTTTGCCATAATTTTAAGGTATCTAATAGGAATGTAATTTAGAGTTACTTAGGTTCGGGGCTAAGATTTTCATGTTTTTACGTAATGTTTCCTCCAACATCATATCAGCGATGTGTCAATGTTCAAGTTACTTTTTGGCATTACCTACTTCACCAACAGGAAATAAAAACATGGTACTTGGAGTCAAAAATGCTCTAAAACGACATATTTATTTCTTCATGCATACTTCGACGTCTTCGACTCTTTTAAACTATGTGGGTATGTAGGTATATTTTCAACAAAAAAAATCGTAAAAAAAACAAAAAAATGCACTTCGAAAAAAAAAAACTCATTTTCCCTAGTAAAATCATTTCAAAATGAGATTTTGTAATTTCAATTTGATAATTTTTGAATGTGAACTTGAACAAACAGCATTTTTACTGTTGCTACCTACAGTTTGTCGCACTTCAATGATTCTGTGACAAAAACATAAAATTTTGATAGCTAAGTCGACATGGTTTTATGAAGAATATTTGGGAGTATTGGGATGGATTGTCCGGGGGGGGGGGTGTTATGTCATATTTTTGACCTACAGGGT
>FIZU01045628.1:0-13889 GCA_900064475.1 Pseudococcus longispinus
GGGGGGGGGGGGGGGGGGGGGGGGGGGGTTCAAATTTTAGCACACTTAAGGAGTCGCCTATTTTCTCATTGGAGGGGATAACAGAAATTTGAGAGTCATTTCTAATAAAAAGAGTTCATCACGTTTTTCAATTTTTTTTTTTTTTTTTGAATATTTGGGAAAAATTTAGTACCTACCACTTATTTTGCACGTAGGGGACTAAAACTTTCTAGAATTTATTTTTTCATAAAAAGGTACAACTTTAAGGGGCGAGAGCAAAACAAATCAGAAAAAAATTTCCACCAAGTATAAATGAGAACCACCCTAGGGGAAGGAAGGGACACATTGCACATTGAATAAATAAGTTGCCCACTCAGAAATAAATGAACATTAGGCAACTTATGTTACACCATCTGTCAAAATAGTTGCATATCGTCAAGCTGAGAAGATGGAAAATATGCACAGCTGCCCAAGCCCCTTTCACTACGCCAAATTGCAACCATTACAACGTCACGTAAGAAATATTGCCCACTTAATCCTCCGAAGTAACCCCAGATTGTATCAGAATCACTCTGCATACACGACAAATTCGTATATGACACCAACTTGTACATATGTACGTTGGTTGCACACACAACAAACACCTCGAGATTTCGTCTTCGTATCGAAAACTTCTAACTAATTGTAAGAAGCTATGAGCTGAAAGAGGAGAAGTTTTAACATCGCCATATCGCATGCAAGTACCTACTCTACACGAGTACAAACGAATAACGTCGAGAATAGAATAAGAGAACAGTCGTCGTTGTCAAACGAAATATGATTAATGAAATTAGTTCTGTGTTTTCTAACTAGGTTATATTAAAGTTTACAAATAAGACCAGTCTTCGGAGCAGATATTTGAATTAAATACGTTGCAAATTAAGTAATTGCAAAATGTCGAATATGTTTTGATTAGGTACTCGTAGGTACCCTGCTACCCACATATGAACTTACAACTTGGAATGCGGTCTCGATGTTTGCATTACCACGTGTTTGTCTTCTGGCCGTTGTCGCGTGAGACTTTTACCAAATCCGTTGGATGGCAAAGTACCGATAAGCGACAAAAGTTGTTTTCATTTCTTAGTATGTTTAATTGATACACATCGAGTAACGCGCGCAAAGCGAGTGTCTGCTTTTCAACTTCGACGTAATTGGTAAGATTGCTTTCAATTTTTAAAAAGTTGAAAAGTTTTTCGAGTGGGTTTTCTCACAGCAAGTTGGCTAGAGAAAAAAAATCAATTTTAAAGAATCGAGAAATCTTTGTTACTTTTTTTTTCTCCATCTCGAATATAGACCTCGATGCCGATAAAAAAAAAGAAAGAGATAATAAAATAATCAGGAAACTTACAAGTTACATTTAATTTCCAAGAGTCTTGATACGGGGTTGGTGCTGGTATCGGTGACTCGGCTCGGCATATCAACATTTTCCCATCGTCTTGAGATTCTGGTATGAAATTCAATCTGCTGATCGTCGAATTACCATTGTTACTGTCCTATAATTGGAAAAATAATCGAAAATTTAATAAAATGCTTATCCTACGAGAATTATAAACTTTTGGAAAAATATTCCCAAACGTGATTATTGTGTGTACGTTATTTAATGAGACTAGTCGTATTGGATTGAGATAAACGAATGAAACTAAAAGATCAATTGGGTCAAAGTAGGCAGAGGATATTGGGGAATTGGCCAAGTTATATCAATGCAATGGCGTAATGATAATTCAACTTTTTTTTTAGAGCATTTCGGCTTTAACACGCGACCATGTAGTATTTTGGGGAAAGTGTCATATGCCCGATTTGAAAATGTGCGGGTGACAAATTGTGCGTGACTGAAGACACATATGACTGTCCAATAGCTCTACTTCCAATTCTTTCTAAACTGATGGAGTCAATTTCAATCAGTCGAGTTGAAGCAAAGGTTACAAACAGAAATATCATTCCTGAATATCAGTTTGGATTTCAAAAAAAGTATGCAGCCAGTAATAAAGTAAAATAAACAAATAAAAAGAAACTGTGCGTGACATAAAATGAGTAACACGTTTACTAGAATTAATGGCACTTGCCATATAATTTATGGTAAGATGTCATATAAATGATGGTATGATGATTAATAGCACGAGTGGTATGAATAATGCTTCACCTGATATGCATCATGACACAAGTCATATAAAAGACTTTTCGATGATTAATGACAAATTGACAATGGCTGGTGGTACGTGAATGATGATTAATGATTCGTTGCAGTGATGCACATTAATGAGATGTCTGATTTCTTTCATGACTGTGTCAAACAATTGTCAAGTGAGTAATGATTTGATGATTGACAGGTGACATGCAAATCATAATACAATGACTCATCAATCACCAAAAGACCTTAAAATAAGATTAGATTGGTTCAAATGCTAGATCTCTTCATTCCGATTTATATTTTGGGGACATGGACGTTACAGAAGAGAGAAAATCGATAGCTTCGAGTTGTGGTGTTGAAGAAAGATTATGGAGATTGCATGTGCAGTGGAAACCAAAAAGGAAACAAACGTATCCATATAACAAGAAATTGGAACAAAACCCAGAGGCTTATGGAAATCTTCGTTCGGGTCCTGAAATACTTTGACCATGAACAACAGTTCAGTCAAGGAAAAGTCGACAAAAGAAGGTCAAAAAGCAGGTCATCAATGTAAGTGACAGTGATATACACAATAAATGCACAACAACGCAAGCTCTGTCTTTTGTAAAATGTGTAAGGTAGTGGGAAAAAGTGATCGAGAAGCTCTGAATAGTCGCAGTGCCTCAGTGGCACTTCTGGAGTCGAAAAAAGGACACAAATAGCATGAAAAATGAAACAAGTCATATGAATCAAAATATGTGTCATTATTACAAAAATAATGACTCGTGTAACATATTGAATAATGATACATGCCATGTGAATTGTAAAATATATCATATAAATAACATGGTAATTGACATATATTGCAAAAATAATGACTCATGTGCCATACTGAATAATGATACTACTTAGTATTATTGAATGATGACATTTGTTTCATTGTATAACGACATATGGCATGTTGAATAATGACAGGTGACATATGAACAATGATTCGTGTCACTGGCATATGAGTTACACAATGAGTCATGAGTCATGCGAGCACTGAGCAATATGCTGATTCTTGTGTCACTCATGTTGAATAATGACATGTATCATATGAATCATACAATGAGTCATATGAATAATACGCTGATTATTGACACGTGTTACCTGAATAATGACTCGTCTCATAAATGAGAATGAAGATGAGTGACATGATCAAATAATAAGACTGTAACACGTGCCACTGGATTGATGTTGTGTGTCACGTGGACAATCATGCGCGTTCCCTGGATAATGGCATGTATCAAACGGTTGATGGCATTAGTCAAATGATTAATTATACATTTTTTTGTGACTAACGAGTAACGACTTGTGTTACATGACAATAGAAAGTGGATCACGTGGGTAAAAAATTGAAAGATAGCACGAGTTATTCGATCAGTAACACGTGTTATCTGACTGAAAAAAACTATTATGGGACCAACTGTGACAAACGTTGGATAATGGATGACGAGTATTTTGAAGCAAATTCGCACCGAAACTTCAAAAGAAAATACCATCTCTTCATCCCTACCTCCAAATTCTACACATTCGATTAATTATTCAAACTTTGAAACAGAAATTACCCATTCAATGGACCAAAACAATCATGCTGATTTGAAAACACCTCTTTTGGAAAACGAAATAGCAAAACATACAAATACCTCGAGCCAAGTCACGTTTCCTTTGAGAATAAATAATTTTCGGACGAGCAGAAATTCCAGTTCCACATTCGCTATATACAGACTGAAAAACGAGGCATGAAACGTGCGAGCATTTACGTAGATTCTCAAGCCCGGCTGATACGGTATGGTTCCTTTGAAGATGACGTCATATCGGTAAAATATTATTTAGGCGAGCTTTGCAAACGGATCATCGTCAGATATTGGAAAAACTTGGCTTATTGTATTTCTTACACAGCGAATGGTTTTTGATCGAATATTGTACGTTGGAGAAGAGATGATATTCATAAGAAAAGTTACGCGTTATCATACACATGAAGGAAGAACGAAGGAGAAAAAACTCGACATTATGGTATTTTCATGTTTTATAAAATAAAATCTCCAAGTTGTACGCGAGTTTGCGCCAACTTTGTTTACAACTTTCGAGCGAGTGGGGCAAGGAAGGTGAAAAATATACATAGGGTGTTAAGGATTTAAATCGAAATTAACCCATTTTTTTGTGTACCGAAATCTCGTACACCTATACGAGATAGCTCGAACCGGCGTGAGAAAAAAATCACGCTTCAACTCGACCAGAACAAACAAATGTCATAACTTATGCTTTTTACAAGCTGATAAGAGCCCTCGCTCGTACGAAACCCCATTCAACATGATTTTACATAGGTACGCTGCTGAGTGTGGGTAAAACACACAGGACGAATTCGTTTCTGACCACGAATATTGCACACTGATGCGTGAAAATGGGAAAAAAATAACGAAACGCCAGCGATTAACCCTTTTTTTTATCCCAATACAAATGATTCGAAACGGTTCTAATACCCTAGCTCGTATCTATACGGCCATTAAAAGCCATCAGGCAAAACGTTTAATTAGCCCACTTACCGATTTCTCTAAATTTTTTAATTTCGTATTTCCTTTCCACCAGGTAATTACCGGCGACGGATGTGCTCCGTATACTTGACAAGTCAGTTCGTATTCACGTCCAGCAGACATCGGTTTATTGTTTCCTTGTAATTTCACCCATAATGGTTGTACTGCAGAACAAACATACAACACGTTGGTTAGATTTTACGTCGAAGAATTTTTACGTGTGTACCGCACGTCACGTATTTAATACTTAAATATAAAATTTTCTACAATGTCGCATTCCGGTTCCGTTTGCTGCTGTCGTTGTACCTACTGTGGCATTTTCCAACGTGTACAGACGACGCGACGATGCAGCGAGACGTACTTCGTACTTCGCTGTAATCTCGTAAATGATTAATTTTTTCGCCAAAATAACATTACTAGTGGATTGAGAAATATCTCCATTAGGGATTTTTCCAATATTGTAATTGGATTCGGTAACATGCAAGAATTTCAAATTGGTTACGTGTATTTGGTATCGTTTCGAGTTTGTTCGTAAGAATCGACAGAAAAAATGCTTAGAAGCAGGTGGTCAAAACGTAAGAGATGGTTGCTGATTGGAAATTGTATTAGAAAAAAATATAATTAATTTAGTGATTTTTTCATGCTTGATTTTTTAATCTTTCGTCAATAAAAAAATACCTGTTGATTTCAAAATCGATTTTTTAACAAAATTTTCAACTTTTTTTCAAAAATATAAAAGTAATAAAGTTCATAGGGGATCGTGTTCTACTTTTTTCAAAAGCAGAACTCAAAATAACCAAAGCAAAAATTTCACCCCTTCCGCGCGAATCAGAGCTTACCCTATCTATTCTCCCTTACAAAAAGTCAGATTGATGCAATACAATTTCTGGGTTACAAAATGTCTAAAGGTCAGTGTCATTTCTGATTTTTTTACCAAATGCAATCAGTCGTTTGAAATTTCAAAAAAAAATCTCGAAGTCCAAAAAGTTAAATCTAATGTCTGACAAAATGTCTAAATTTTCCAAATGCTAAAAGTTTAAAAGCTGCCTGAAAATAAGTATATCATAAAATCAGTGAGAATTCTGAATTTTTCTAAGTACAAAAAATCATTTGAAATTTCAAAAATTTTCCAAGTTCAAAAATAATAATTTTTGACAAAATGTCTAAAAGTCAGAATCTATGAAATTTTCCAAATTCAAAAAGTCAGATTAATCCAACGTAATATAATGTCTGACTTTTAGAAACTAATGCATTTAAAAAAAAAAATAGGTTAAAAGCTGTCTGACAAAATGTCTAGAAGGCAGTGAAAATTAAAATCTAAATTTTTCAATGATCAAAATGTCAGCTGCCCACTTACAAAATTTTTCAAAGTACAAAGAATCAGAATTTCTGAAATTTTAAAATCCAAAAAATACCTTATATCTGAAAAAATGTCTAAAAGTCATCGTCGCAAAATTTTGTGACAGAATTTCGACACTTTTTTCATTTTTCAAAAACGTAGGTGAAGATGAAAACGGGGAAGGGGGGTCGAGAGAGGTTGGATCGCCCTTGAAAATTAATTTTCGCTCAAAAATTTCAGCAGCTCTTTGTACATTTTTCGCCGGAACTGGGCCCCCTCCCCCACCATTTTGACAAAAATCTGGCTACGCTACTAAATTTTCAAAATTTTTAAAATTGATTTTTGTGAATTTGACTGAGAGGATAGAGGATCTCGTAGTGATGAGAATAATCGATTATTTGAAAATGATCGTATTCAATTATTCGCCAACAAAAAAGTTCTTCTGGACCATCCTTATCATTTCTATTTCCATACTACCCATGAGAGTAGAAAACATTGGATTGTGCTTTTGCTCTTTCTGGGATATCGAACTGAAGTGCACATTCCGGTCTGACATAATGTCTGACTTTATCTAATTATTGTAAATTCAAAGAGTTGGACAAAATGTCTCGTGAAATGTCTAAAAGTCAAATTTTGAAACAATCTAAATTTTTCCAAGTTCAAAAGTCAACTGACCACTTTATAAAATTTTTCAAAATCGAAAAAGTCATATTTTCGGAAATCTTCCAAGTGGAAAAAATCTTTTGAAGATTGCAGGAGGTCTAAAGTAGCCAGACAAAATGTCTATAAGTCAGCGTGATCTCTAAAATTTTCCAAGTCCAAAAAGTCTAAAGTGTTTATCTGACAAAATGTCTAAAAGTCAGTATTATCTCTGAAATTTTTCTAGTCCAAAAAAGTCTGACAAAAACGTTGTTTGATGGAATTTCTTGTCGGAATTTCGTGTCTTTTGCGCGAATTCGGTCATGGCAAAACCGCATTCTATCCTAAATATCATAAATTCGTAGTTGCACCATAGCATTAAACTGAAGGTAATCCGGGAACCGTGAAAACGACAAAAAATTCTCTCCAGTGAGCACGACGAGCAAAATCAACCGCAGTCCCCTCAACAAATTCTAGATAATGAGAGTAAAAGGGAAAAATTCCTTTTAAATGTTTTTTTTTTGGTTATTCACCTATAAAAATTAATCAATATTTCTAGAAACCGTTTTTTTAAATTCAATAATTTTGGAACTTTTGAAAGTTTTGAGGCCATACCCATGAATAAATTTTCTGAGTGAAAAGAAGCCCCAATTTTTCCTATGTTCATTTGAGTCCATCTGCCCTCATCCACACAAGTCCCATTACACTATATTCATATCTAAGTTGATTGAACACCTTCACTTTATCAACACTGCAATTCAAACAACATAGGTATAGGTTAGCTCGCTGCATATTGAATTTGAAGGGACAGAATTATGCAATCACTGATACAGAATACCCAATATCCTGAATTGTTGTCTAGATTTTC
This sequence comes from Pseudococcus longispinus, assembly GCA_900064475.1. Lineage (NCBI taxonomy): Eukaryota > Metazoa > Arthropoda > Insecta > Hemiptera > Pseudococcidae > Pseudococcus > Pseudococcus longispinus. Next base: position 7,548 of record FIZU01045628.1, read on the forward strand.
AGATATGTTGTGATGTGACTCTATTTTTGATGTAGCCGAACTTTCTTATCTAATATATTTCTGTTTTTTAAATACTTTCTTTTTTTTAAACATTCAGTAGACGTAGGTATATCTTTGGTTTTTATGGTTTTTATAAAATGATCAAAATTTTTTTTACTATTTTAGGTATCATTCCGAAACAATTCATTTAAATATAATATGAAAAGACAGTTAGGGAAAATGTGGAAGCGATATCATAAAATTACCTTTCAATGAAAATAAAATAATAAGGAAAATGCTACCAGCTTTCTCTTGAAGTTTATACTAGTATTCAATGTTTCCTATCCCTTTTCATTTGGAACAAGTTGCCATCAAAATAAATAAATAATAATCTTCTTAGACTTCAATCAGAAAGATACCAATGAACTCTTTTGAACTCTTTGGAGTCACCTACCCTAATAACCAGGTAAACTTTCTTTATGCTTTTTAAAGAATACGTAGGTATCTAATCAATTTCAATAGCTTCGATACTTTTCACCCGTATGAGTTATGGGAGGAAAATTCGTCTAAAAAACCTCGCAGAACATCCCCCTGGAATTCTTCGACAATAAAGTCACGATGTTTCTTTTTTTTACATTCGCGACATAATTACATTTTTTTCATATTAAAAATGACAAATTACTCCAGTCAAAACATTTTGTATTGTAAGGGAAATGGCTCGAATGGGTTTTATAGGATTTTACGCAACTAAATAGAAATTTAATATCCAATAAGTTCGTTTAAAAAATATAACTCGTGTAAAAGCTACTCGAGATATTGAATTTCAAACAAAATAAAAAATATAGCTTTTACTTCGTATATAAATTAAGCACCGTGAAAAAAATACGACCCCTTTATTCACTTCCGCACCAGTCCTTGTACCTTTTACCAAGTATACAGATATTTTTTCCAGTAGCAAAACGAATCTTCAAGTTGACTGATAGAGAAATGGCGAAACATCGACTTGCGAAAAAGTAATAATTAATACTTTTTCAATCTTACAAAAGCGTTAAGTTACATAAATTAGAATTTTTTTCTCGTCGACTTGAGATTCAGCAATAAAAGCCATTTCGAGAGAGCGTAATTCTCTTTCGAATCGAGTGCTTTTTTTATCGCAGAACGAGCGGAGAGGGAGGGTAATTCGTAATTCTGTGATGCTGGCGGGTAAGTACGTTCAGAAAAGGACTAGAAATTACTACGCGTTGTTAATTCGATGAAATTATTTAATTAATGGAATCACTCCAAAGTTGGTGTATTTTCAGGCCTCGATATACTAAAGTACTTGATTCAAGATAGTTCACTATTGAAATTACGTGATAATCCTTATCCTTTAAAACGACTAGTTTCACAAAGGGAGTCCTTTATAAGGTTATATTTTTGTACTCGTTTGTATTTTTTGTTTTTTCGAATAAAGGTATTATTCGCTTTTAATGTTTTCTTTTTTTCTTCTGAAAATATTATCACAAAGCGAGACTTATTCATCACACTATTCCATCTTCATCGTTTCAAGATAACATTGAAATCATTTCTCGAGTATTTTAAGAGGGTTTTCAGTTTTTCGTGCTTTCAAGTACTATAAACTCATTTTTTCTACTTCTGATTTCTACGTATCAAGGCAACACTGCATGATAAAGAGCTGAATATGACAAATGACATGTACAGACGTTTCTCGCAAGTCGAAATTTTCCACATGTTTTCCACTCTCAACTTTCCGAAATTCAAATTCCTCATTCACGCTTCGATTGTTTTTTTATTCCTTTAGTATAAATGGCAATGGCACTGGCAGCACGGAGCTTCGTAACGATCGTACTCATAAATCCTAATTTTTTACACCAACACCCCCGAAGTATCCGTGTAATTTGGTACACGGTACCTATGCCATAAGGAAAGACCTGTTTGGATGGAAGTATAATTATGTAGGTGATTCCGCACGAGTACAAGTAGGTATTTCTTTTAAGAGAGATAGAGTCTCTTGGGAGACATCGTCGTGACCCCTCATGGCGGATTTTAATTTGAAAAAAAAGAACAGGGTCGTTTACCTACTTGTGATTACCTATTATTCGGGTGATGATTGCAACAATTTTTGTAGGTTTTCGGAGGGTGTGAATGACGATGAAAGCCCTTAATAAGCGATATATTCCGACGCGGAATCGAGGAATTATTTCAGCAGGGAGAGATATACTACGAGTACTATATTTTTATGAGATTTTTTTTCTTTCTATTAGAATAGATATGTGATAACGAGACATAAGATCCTTCGGGGCGAATGTACAAAAGCTGCCCAGGTTTTAAATATGTATAACCCTTGGTTGACAATCTATCTACTCACAGTTGCAAAACGAAAAAAAAAATAGGCTCGCAGGTAGGGCAAAATTTTGAAGCAACAACACCATAATTTAAATTGGGCTGAAAAAAACACATATTTTATTTTTAGTTTTTTTAAGACATTCCAATTGGAAACTAGTTAGGAGCCAGCTACTGAAGCAGTTCTAGGGTAAGTTTTTTTTTTAAATAGAAGCTCGGTTTGGAGGGGAAGGAGAGTATTGGTATACCCTCAAAAGTCTCGAGAGGTCGAATTGAAATCAAAAATAATGAAACTATAATGATATTTTTTGCTAATCAAAAAATTATTTCGAACCTGTTTCAACCACATATTTTTGCTCTTCGCGATTCGGCAAATTCTGTATTTTTGACAATTTCAGTCAGAAAATTTTTCATTTTTACCCCTCCCTCTCCCATGACCACCTTACTCTCTAGACCCCACACACAGCTATCGACAGACGGCGTTAAGCGAAGCGCCGGGACAATGGTACCTACAAATACGAAACACGATGCCACACACCTGAATTAGTTTTGGAACGCGCTGCACGATAGAAAAAGCTGATAATATTAGACCGGAAACAAATTCGGTTAAATGTTTATAAAACCAACGTGAACTAACCATAGCATTCAAACGGTCGATAAATTACAAATCGGAAGCGACGTTTTAGCGTTACCCCGTGGGAAAAAGTACCTACAAATAGGTTTTATAAAACCGCGGGCCGCACAGATCGGGCGTGCGGTAATATCGCGTGGTAAACGCTCGTAAATAATTGTTCTTAAATGAAATGAACTTTTAAAATCTAATTACGCAGCTTGATGAACGCGTTATACCTAAACCTATATGTACGTACGAGTAGGTAACGTTTGAAATGACTTACAAATCATATTTATGGTCACGGTCGTCGATAAGGGAGCAGATACATTATTGTTGCTGGCGTGACACGTATACACCGCGTTCAGATGACTTCTGGTTATTTTTTTCAACTTGAGTACACTCCTGGCTCCGCCATCGGTCAATTGCTCGCTGGTGCTGTCCAACAGCGCGTTTTCCTTCCACCACGTTACTCTCGACGCGGGCCAACCTATAAATGGTAAAATAAAGGAGTTCTTAGACCGGTAGGCGGATTAAGGCATAAATCCGATAGTACCACAAAACGCTTGCTTACCTCCAGTCGCAATACATGCGACGGTTACAGTTGATCCTTCTTGATATGGACCGATTACGCTGTGTTGTATTTCCATGTTTTTATCGTCGATTAGCGTTAATTTATTCGGAGGAACTGTAACAAAAGAAAGGCGAAGGAAGGAGGGGTTAAAACAAACCAGAAACCACATACATATTGCATATCCGGAGTAAGGTCATATCTCAATGTTTTTGGTATTGATACGATATCTAATGTTATAACACAAAATCGAGAGATGTTGAAAATGTTTGAGAGTATCTCAAAAAAAAAGGTTCAACACAAAATCGATTCTTAACGCTTGATCCCTCGAATTAATCAGTTACGAAATAATTAATTACAGGATATATAATATACCAAATCACAAAATTAAAAATTCATGGGTTTTTCGTTTTTTCATGCTACATAATATCTTGAAAATTTTCCGTGGGTGTTACCAATATCCCCTCACCTTTTGGTTTTTGCAAAAGAAGGCATTCAAAAGCTGAAATTTTATCATTTTCCCCAACATCTTAGTTGTCAAAGGGAAGGTCCAGATTCTTTGACACCTCCACCTTAAACATCATTGTACAAATTTTTTAAGGGCCAATTTCCGCTGTTTTTAATACTGACTTGAAAGGCTGTTGTTTAGCATGGTAGAATTGGTAGAGGGATTCCTAGACATGCTTTTTAGAATTTCAACCATTTTCATAGACTTTTTTTAGCTTTTTTGCATGAACAAAGTATTTAATGATCATCAAAAAATTAAAATTTAATCAGGCTTTCTTTGCTCGCAATAATAATACGAATCATCAAAATTTTGTGCTCTTTTGAGCAAATTTCGTGCTTCGTTCATAATTTTATGGTGATTTTCTAAATTCGTACTTTATTCGTTATTTCAGGATTTTCGTGTGCAGTGGTCATCCTGAATCACATCAACATCTAACTCAAAAGGCAACCTTCAAAACGAGAGGAGTGGTCGCCTGGGACCAAAATTTGCAATTTTTAAGCTATCAAGAAAGGATAGATGTAGCTAAATGTAGGTTTTTTGACCGCACGAGTCCTTGATTTTATAATTTCAAAAAGTCAATTGAAATTTGAAAATTTTCTAAGATCAAAAATCTTGAAATTTTTTCAAGTCCAAAAAAGCCTGACAAAATGTCTATAGGTCATATAAATATGAAAAATTTTCATAGTCCAAAAAAACAGACAAAATGTCTAAAAGTCAGTGGAAATATGAAATTTTTTTTTTCAAGTCCAAAAAAGTCTGACATAATGTTTAAAAGTCATCCTGACGAAATTTCGTCACCTTTTTCGCGGAATTACTCATAGCAAAAGAATATTCTATGCTAAAATGTTACAGAGATTTTGTCAAGATAGAGAAGGGAGGGTGAAGGGGGTGAATGCGGGAAAAAAAAGAGGCCCAAGGAGGTGGCGATATGGAATCCAGAGGTTGAAGAGCAATAAAGCATGCACTTTGATAAGCATTTAGAAATTTTCCAAAAGCTTGAGTGAAGCTCAACACCCTCGTTCTTCCTCATCAAGACTTTTTTTGGCTTAGTTAATAAAATAGAATCGAGAACACACTTCGAAGGTCAAAAAAGTAGATTTTGATAACTCCCTCGATAAAGTTGAAAAATTTAGGATATTTTTGGGTTTCTACTTCAGAAACTACCTCAATAAGTGATTCCAGAGATCAAAAAAATGCACATCACAAAAAGTCAGTAGAAAAGAAAACTGAAAATTTTTCCAAATTCAAAAAAGTCTGATAAAATGTCTAAAGTCAACGTTAGGTAAAAAGCTGTCTGACAAAATGTCTGATTCGAACTTTCTTTTTGCCAAGTCCAAAAATTAATTTAAGTTCATTAAAAGTTTTCCAGGTTCAAAAAGACTAAATTGTTAATCTGACAAAATGTCTGAAAGTCAGCATTATCTCTGAAATTTTCTATGTCCAAAAAAGTCTGACAAAATGTCTTTGGAAATAATCTTTATCTCCTTTGCCTGACATACTGTCTAAAAGTCATCGTCTGGGAATTTCGTGACGGAATTGGAATCTGAAAATTTTTCCAAGTCCAATAAAGTCTGACAAAATGTCTAAAAGTCATCATCAAGGAATTTTGCGACAGAACTTCATGACTCGTTTTTTGCAGAATTATACCCATAGTAAAACCATATCCTCTGCTAAAAACGAATTGCTCATTTGGGGACGGAAATTTTTTGCTCTATAATTTTTCTACATTCATTTTTTACATAGGACCTCTAGTTCGCCCGAAGACTCGATTTTTAGCATAGGAAGGTGGGCAGCCGATTTTTTGAACTCGGAAAAGTTTAGATTATTGATGACTTTTAGATACTTTTTCAGACGTTAGACTTTCTGGACTTGCAAAATTTTTCCCGTTTCAAACGATTTTTTGAACAGACAACTTCAGAGATCATGGTGACTTTTACATATTTTGTCACAATTTTTTTGGACTTCTTCTTTAGATTTTTTGTACTTGGAAAATTTGAGAGATTTCACTTACTTTTAAAAATCGAGTTCTTTTCGAGTTCAAAACTATAAAAAATAGGCAAATTTATTTTTAAAAAAATCGTTTGGTGAAGAAACCTGAAGTGATAAAAAAATACTTCATTTTTAAAGTCAGCGCTAAATTTTAGTTCAAAAGTAGTTATCAAAATCAATACAACATTTTGAAAATTGAAAAATGCAGGGCTGTGCAGGGTTGCAGCGGATCCTCGAAATTTGATTCGAATCACGGATCACGGATCATTGCTAAAAAAATGATTCGAATCACGGATCACGGATCATGTTCAGAAAAAGGATCCGGATCACGGATCACGGATC
>FIZU01045630.1:0-15830 GCA_900064475.1 Pseudococcus longispinus
TGACTTTTTCGATTTTGAAAAATTTTATAAAGTGATCAGTTGAATTTTGAACTTGGGAAAATTTAGATTGTTTCAAAATTTGACTTATAGACAATTTACGTGACATGATAACATTGTGTCCGACTTTTTGAACTTACAATTGCATATCTTGATAAAATCAGACATTATGTCAGACTGGAATGTGCACTTCAGTTTGAAATAGCAGAAAGAGCAAAAGCATATTCTGTGTTTTATACTTTCACTAGGCGGCTGGACCCCTTTGCGACCTATCCCCCTAGCTGATGAAAAACTGTCATATTTGGTTAAAATTCTCAGTTTTTAGTCAAAATTCCCATTTTTTGGACAAAATTGTCATTTTTGGTCAAAATCATTGTTTTTTGCCACCAAACTGTAATTTTTTGTCAAAATTTTCAATCCATGTCAAAATTATCATTTTTTGGTCAAAATGGTGATTTCAAAGTAGAAATTGTGACATTTTTTATTTTCTAGTCCAAACTGGAATTTTTGGTCAAATTGTCGATCTTTGTCAGAATTGTCAATTCTTGGTCAAAATGGTGATTTCAAGCCATAAAGTGTCATTTTTGGACAAAATATCAGTTTTTCATCAATTGTTTTTTCGTCTAAATTGTGAATTTTTGGTAAAAATTGTCATTTTAAGATAAAAACTATCATTTTTGGAGAAAATTGTCATTTTTGGAGAAAATTGTCATTTTTGGTAAAAATTGCCATTTTAAGGTAAAAATTGTAATTTTTTGTCAAACTCGTCATTTTTGGTCGAAATCATAATTTTTTGTCAATATTGCAATTTTTTGGTACAAACTGTCATTTTTGTCAAAATTGTAATTTTTTGGGTCAAAATTGTCAATTCGAAATAAAAATTGTCATTTTTTTGGTCAAACTTGCGAATATTTTAGTCGAAATTGTCATATCAAGGTAAAAATCATATTTTTGGTCATTTTAGGATTTTTTAAAAATGTCATCAACGTAAAGTCTGACAAAATGTCTAAAGTCACGAAAAATCTTAGCGTTACGGACAGATGGATAGACGGGCAGGCAGACACGTCGTGGATTTTATATATATATTGGATGGTGGATTGATGGATGGATGGGTACTTAGGAAATAGAAATGACCAGGGGGTCCAGGGGACTTTTTTATTTTACTCCTTTTAAGGGAAAAAGGGAATTAGGACATACTTAATTCTCCAGATCATAGCAGACCAAATGGGAAATTGAAAATCGAGTAGGGGATGTTAAATGCCCGTATGGATGTTTGAGCGAGGGTAATATTAATTCGTGTTAATTTTTCAATTCTGAATTTTGATTTAATCTTTCTTTCTATTTTTTTAATCGCCCAAAAATTTGGGTTAGGTACACGTCGATGTCAGAATTACCCATTAGAATATGCCATGACTCTATTGAAAAATTAAAAAAATCTTCCAAATTTTAACGTATTTTTTTCAAATTATCTACGTATAAAAAATAAATTATTCAAATTTAAAAAACCTCCCAGTTGATGCCTTCGATGCCTCAATGATTTCCACGCTTTTGCCACGTACACTTCACGTGCCATTCATCATATCACCTCGAGCATTTTAATTATGGCTTTGTCCGGAAGAAGGGAAACAGGGATTGATCCTATATACTTAAATTTCAAAAAAAAAAGAGGAAATTTGCATAAAAATTAATTACATCGACGCAGATCGTAATTTTCCCTTATTATGAATGAAAACACGAGAAAATATTTCCAAGGTCATTCTACAAAGTATTTTTTTTATACGTGGGAAAAAAGAAAGATTTTCAAGGCTACCGGGTGCTGAGAAATGTAGGAAATAATAGTGTACAAATTTCAGACCAACATCACCTCTAATACTGGTAATTATACGAAATTTACGCAAATTACTATAACGTTTGGAAAACCGCATCGCTGATTCACAATGATACGATACGAATAAATTAGATAACATTTACGTGTGTATAAAATGTTGACATTCGGCGAATATAAACAAACTGGTTTCTCACATGTTTTACGCGTGCCACGCGAATGTTGATCGTGTTTTTTGACCAAATTACGCGTTACTTTTAGAGACGAATTATGCAATTTTCAATAAACTGGATTTTTACGATCGAAAGTTATGTACGGCGAGATTGGGTAGCTATGCAACCAGTTAGACGCCGAGATACGTGAAAAATTCCTCGGGTTTCGTAAATGTACGTACCTACACCTGCGTAAAAAAACAACGTACGGATGATTAACCGATACTTCATCGAGTATTCTTGTTTACTTTAGTATCGTGTTTCATTCGGTATCGGAAAAAAAAAGGGGGAGCACAACCAAAGAAATGTTTTAATTGCTGATTCGAAAACACGCGTGAAAATTAGCTTTTCTCTCGGACTCTCGCAATGCCTGAGTAAATGCAGCACATAGGTATCGTATGTATGTGGAAAGCTAGAAATAGATTTATCCAAATGGCTTATCTAATTAATCTCAAGTATTCAGGTTGGCGCATACTTGGCGACTGATTTTATTTGAATAATTACCAATTTTAATTCAAAATTCGTTTCGGTCTACAAAGAACATTGCGGCGTACGGATGGTTAATCAACTTTCGACGGATGCGACCTTGTTTTGATTCCGAACGCGGCGGATTTGTAATATCTCTAATGTGTGACATATTTTAAAGGACGCAGAAAATGACCAGCGATCGTTATGGTCGGTTTGTTTTGAAAAATTTCCAATAATTACCCGGTTCCGGTGATCGGTTCTGGTACCATTGTATTCGTCCATATACTTCCGAATCATTCTCGCCATTTTTTTACCTCTCTCCTCAAATCGAATTATACCCCAGTGTTCGTACAAGTCGTCGAAGAAGCAGCTCGAAAAAAATACCCTACGACATCTTCGTAATTCTTCAAACAATGGCGATGGCGTGGTAAAAAAATAATTACGAATGATATTTAGAAATAAAAATTCTCATATTTGTACTCGCCATCGTACATCCGAATCAAATTTACACGATGATGTTGCCATTTTTTTTTTTGCCTTCTTCATCTTTTTGCAATAAACAGGTCGTTAAGGTGCGTACGGAGTGGTAATTTTGTCACGTAATTAAGCACACACTGTTGCGGGTTGTAATCGAGGTTAAAATAAATTATACAATTGACCATTAAATGAAAAAAAAGGTGGAATTTTTTGATAAAAATTTTGCCCTTCTGGCGTGCTAAATAAATATCTACTTAATATGTTTAGTTTCGCTACATTCGTCAATTGGTTACCTATATCTATGTTTTTTCTCTCTTTTTAACATTGTGTAATGGATGTATAAAACCGCACAGTAGAGTTTTCCGTTTCCAGCTTATTAAACGAGTAAATTTCTCTCTAATTTATTAGACGGTCGAAAGAATTTGTCAAAAATCTGCCTATACTTAGGTCTGCGTTTTCAGAGACGCGAATTATTATGACCTGTTGCGTATACTAGGCTGATCTTATAGCTTATTTTTGTAATGTATAATATAAATGGTGTTTTTTTTTTTCATTCTTTATTGAAGAATGGCATAAAGAGGTATGGAGAAGGATTGGCACATAAGTTAAACATTGCGGCTCGTTATTCTCCTACGATCGATCTGTAACGCGGCCAGCCGAGCCGCCGGAGTAATTTAAAATTATCATGATTATTGTGCTCATGACTGTGTACGAAATTATTTTGCGAGATTTTTTTGAAAACACATAAGAACGAATATTGTTTTAGTCGTGTCGTGAATTATCTATTTGAACGCGCCACAACAACGTATTTGTACTCGTAGATTTACGTAATACATGCGATCTGCATGATTATAAACTAATCGAGTATCAAGTTTATTGATTTCGTGTCGGAAATATTATATTGAGGTTCTTTTGTTCCCATATTTGCACTTGGTTAGAGGAAAATGATGATGAACTGTAACGGAAAAGGGACCTTGGAGGTGTTGAGTAATCGCGTGAGACTGTGAGAGAACGTGTACTCGTATACCCCCGAAACACGTCATTATTGAAGAGTATTCTTTTGGTCAGTACCATCGTCGAAGCCGCGGGAGTTTGTTTTTCACGTCGATCTATAGAAGAGCTGAAGTGAGAAAGAATTGATAGGTGGTTTTTTTTATAGTCGCCGAAGCCTCGGAGAATAGGATTTGATTCAATGTGTCGAATTGATTTTGTATTCGAAAGAGGTTTAAAGGGAGTAGGTGCATTATGCAACTCAAAGCATTATAAAATTTAATTGATTTATGGGTAGACAAAATGGAGAATTTTTTACAATATTGGAAGTTTAGTTTGGTAATCCTGTTCCAAAAGACAAAACTCGTTAAATTAACCAAAAAACTTTGTATGAACCGTTTTATTTAGCTCAACTCGGGGGGGGGGGGGCATCGGTTTTGAAACATTTTTGAATTCTAAGTTGAAAAAAATCTATTAAAAAATTGAATAGAAATTCCGAGTGAATTTTTAAAAAAATTTGTGATTTTTTAAAAATGTATTTGCTTGTTTTTCCTATGTTGTCCTTTTGAAAAATGTTTAAAATTTGAAGCACGATTAATCGTTAAAATTGTTGAAATTTCCATAAAAATCATTTGAAATATTGTAAAAACAGTCAGAAGATGAAGAAACCCTTCAAGAATCCCCTTCCTTACAATTTCATGCATTTTCATAAAAAAATACTTGAAAATTTCACGGCACAAATCTAATTATTTCGCGATAGGCTGAACTAAAAATCATGAATTAATAACAAAAGTTGTAAAAATTGTTGAAATTTGCTTAATAAGCATTCAAAATGAGATAAAACTGGCCAAAAAACATGAAACTCGTCAAAATTGTTGTTGAAATTATTTAAATGTCAACAAAAAACAGCAAAAATATTGTAAAAACAATGTAAAATTCATTACAATCATTGAAAAATTTCGTAAAAATAGCCACAAAATCACGAAAACTGTAGGAAATTTTGTGAAAATTGTTAATGTTTTCATTAAAATCATTCAATAGAAAAAAAAAACAATAAAAAAATCAAGAAACCATGCGGGGCTGTTTTCCATCACTGGAACGCAAAAAAAAGAGGAGAATATTGTTGATATTTTCTTCCAGAGAATATTTGAGCAAATTCTCGATGAGAATATTCTCTGTGTCATCGCTGCTGCCACTTGACCCCCGAAGGGGCTGAAGGCAAACCAAATGTGTTTTTCTTAACTGTTGGATGGGTAGGTAGATCCTGTAAAAAAATTGAGCGAAATCGAAATACACAATTACATGAGGTCGAAACCCTGGTCGAATTGATATGGAACTTATGGAATGACTCGCCACTAAAATTTCAAGAGGTACGTGGGAAAAATTGTTTCCAAAAAGGGGACTTTTTCAGTTTTCATCACAAAACAAAACTCGATTTTCATCAAAAAAAATTTTTCATCAGTTATCCAAATGACTTAATTTTTTTCCACCTAATTAACGTGATGAAATGACTTTTAGTAGAAGTTTGTCCTTTTCGTCTAAAACCCTGGAAAACTTTTTTAGGTCGTTACCTCCCCCTCATCTCCCCCCGCAATCGTAATTATGAAATTTTAATTATAAATTTAAATTTATGGCAGTTTTCAACCGAATTTTCTCAAATTTACAAGGACGCTAAATCTTACCGAGGGTAATTTATGGAAATTTTTTCAACAAATTTTAAGTGTATCTTCTTGCAATGAAATAAGTATTTCAAATTTTCTCATGGTACTTTGGATAGCCCCCTTCAGAGGTATAATTATCAAATTTTTTCTTTTGTATATCGAAAATAGATGTACCTACAGCATATTTTTTCATGAATTTTTTATGCAGTTGGAATACCTTCAAAAATGAAAAAAAACGATTTTTTTACGCCATTTTCATTCTTAAAAGAATAGTTTTTGCCCAAAAAAAATTTCGTCGCGGTGTATCACTGAATAGATACGTATTTATACACCACCCACCTGATTTTCACTCAAATTAATTTATTTTTCGCGATTTTGATCGTTTCAAAATTCAGGTTTCTGAATCGAATACGAAAATAGGCTCATGCAATTGGATCAAGTATTCTGAAATGATCGAAATCGCGAAAAATATATGAATCGACGTAAAAATCGGGCAGAGCTCCCGAATAATTTAAATTGGTAGGTATCTATGTGTTGAAAAAATTACAATTTTTTTTACTTTACCTGAGTATAAATTTTAGAAACTCAAAAATTGAACATTTTAACTTAGGATATGTTTTTAAGATGTCCAAACCTGCAAAAAAGTCACGAAATTCCGTTTGGCTGACTTTTAAATATTTTGGCAGATTTTTTTGGACTTGGAAAAATTTTCAGATGTTTTCAGATTTTCATTGATTTTTTCAAGTTGAAAAATTTCAGAGATCGTACTGACTTTTTGGAATTTGTCAGATAAACACTTAAGACTTTTTGGAGTAGGAAAATTTCAGAAATCACATTGATTTTTGAACATTTCAAAGATCATGATGACTTGATGACTTTTTTTTGCCAGAATTTTTTGGACATGGACAATTTTCAGATTTCCACTGACTTTTTGGACTTGAAAAATTTTAGTGATCACGCTGACTTTCAGTAATTTTGTCAGGATATTTTAGACTTTCTGAACTTGGAAAATTTTCAGATCCCAAATGATTTTTTAGACTTGGAAAATTTTTTACATCGTTCTTCTACCCTCTATCGATAATTTTCATTCCCTACGTCTCTATCCCAATTACCTTTCTAACGTATGCAAACGAAACTTTGAAAACGAACTCGTTTATTAATTGAAAACAACATCGAATGCATAAAACAAAACAATCGTACAATCATCCCTCCCACCATTTGAAGTTATTGACTTATCTTACGCAACCATCTCCATCTAACATATTCGGAGCTCTGGCTGATAAAACGATAATGCGGTTTGCGGCATCGTCGATAAAAATGAAAGAATTTCGTGCACTGGAACATAATCTCGAATAATTATTTCCTGCCGAAATACGCGACTACTGCATCGTCTGCTGCTCTTAGAAGCCGAAAAATCTGCATCAAGAATGCACCGCGTCGTCATTTCCTGCAAATTTATAGGAATTCATTTGAAAAAATTTTCCGCTAACAACACCGCATGTGAAAATCTCACATGACGAATCACTTAATACGAATAATTACGATACTCGAGAGGAATTGAAAAATCCCCTCGAACCATTTCGACGCGAAGATTACAAAATTACAGGTTTAATATTTTATAAAAATAGCTCAAGTCAAACAAAAAACAAAGCAGGCGTAAATACGACTCGAGTGAGCATTTCAGAATGAGAATTTATGTTAATGAAATTCTGCTCTTTCGCCGCGATGATCATCACCATGAAATTACCACCACAGAGGTTCATTAAATATCAGCCTTATCTATACAGCAAACAAATACTCTATCGCGGATCAAATTTCATTTTTAACTATAAGAAGAAAGTATCCAATTGCTTCGGCAATTCCAGATAGAATAAACTGAAAAGGAAATGCTTACATGGGCGTCCACGGTTCGTTATGGGTGCCAGAGTTTGGTTGGAATCGCGACCCAATCCGGTGAAACTTATAACAATATGGACATTATGAAAAACCGAACCAAACCGAACCGACGGAAAGGGAAATTGCATTCATATATTAGGCAAGTTCAGCCAACTGTGAAAAGATCACTTTTTCAAGGTTACGATGACAATTATTCCAAATCGGTGTATTTTATTGAGATACCTAGAGAGAAGGGGGAGAACTATGCGAGGTAAAGTTTCTCACTTTATAAACGTTGACATTGCGAATTTTACAAAAGAGGAAAAAAACCTCTCTGTGTTCTTTCTCTTATGAAGGAATTATTAAAAATCATCCATACCGATTCACCATTGAAATTGTGCCTTTTATATATTCAAGATGCGTAACATTCTTTCTAAGTAATGACGTAATATTTGACGGACAAGAATGAACGGATATGGTATTTTGACATCGTATACGTATCCATCTTGATCCTGTCTACCTACATGAGCAGGTATTTCACCAAAATAACAATAACGTATGGTATTCGAGCTGGTATTCTCATCCGATCTCACATCCGACGAAAACATTCGGCATTGTTAATTTACTCGATTTATAATTGAGTGCATATGCAATCGATCCCATATGGCGAATGATACAGTATCGAACTGTGCGCGTGAAGCGGGTCGATTTCAAGATAAACTGGTTTTAAACTTGGACTTTTAACTTTATATTAATTGAGGAAATAAACGATTGATAATTAATCACCATACACAATGTGCAGTGATCGAGTAATACATATAGCTGCCTATACGTTCTGCACTTTTTCAATACACACCTGTTATTGTGCAATTACAATTAAAATTCAAATATACTTTGTGCATACTGCAAGTAAATGGCAATTATGCATGCATAAACGCCTTTATATCGAGCTCCAATTAACCACGACCTTAAAATCAGCTCGACTGTTTCGATGGGTCTTCGCACCATGGCTTTTATGCGAACTCGAAGTGAATTAATTATAGTACCTACCTCTAGATCTCTTCGTAGATCTGTGCTGGAAAAATCACACTGATTCATAACGGTCGATCGACAATATTCTGCGAGAGTCCTTATTTCACTTACTCACCCTGAAGCTTGAAGTACATCTTCAATTTTACTTCGTGTAAACACCAAGTATACTTAATCCGAAGTACTACTTCAACAAGCCACAAAACTTATATTTACTCGCTTTATGGAGTCGATCTGACCTCGTTTGGTAGGTGCGTTGGTGTTTTACGTTGTCCATGACACTTTCAGGACCCTATCTTTGGTGCCATTTCTGGGAATGTTCGGTGTGGTTTTTTGAGGAAGAATTTTCTCAGAATTTGAATTAAATAGATTGAGTAAAAATTACCTACCAAAGTTCGAATAGATGCTTGTATTATTTAATTTAATAAAAAATATGCGTGACAATAATTTGAATATTTTAATTCTTGTTTTTTCTCTATTTATGGAAGAAGGTTAGGGCGTTAGGAATTTCAGTTGGAATCGATTAGAAATCACTCTGCACAAATTGATCTCAAACTTGTCACTTGGTTATGTAAAAATAACAGATTGAACAGCTTTCTATTCAGTTTGTTATTTTCTTGTGTTTATTTTTAGGTTTTTTGGAAATTTTTGAAATGGTGTCTGAGAAAAGTTTACACCAGAATGGATTGTTTTGGACTTTTTTTAGTTGAATTAGAGGATAGCACGAAAATTATGTCTAGAACAGGATTACGAACTGGCAAAAATGCCACCTCCTTACTAAACCCCTGGCTATCCCCGATTGCCTTTGAAAATATTCAAATGGCTTAAGTTTTGAAAATTGAACAATTTTTTTAGAATTTGACTAAAAATTATTTTAGTCTTAGTAAAGATGTTTTTACTCAGAAATATCATTTGGACCGATTTCATTACTACCCATTACTTTATTATTTTTCAGGGAGGGGGGGGGGGCTTGAAAAAATCACTTTTTTCATGTTTTTGAAACTTTCAGTAAAAAAATTAAAAAAGTAGGTATAATTTTTGAGAAAACGTTCATTATTACATAAGTACATATTTTTATATTTTTTAAGTATACTTACTCCAGAAAAATAGGACAATAACGAAAAATTGACTCTAATGGTATCTTTGGGTATTCTCCGTAAACAACTCCCCTCGACGTTTTGAGTAAAATTTTTCAAACTTACCCATTTTGTTGCAATGTTTGAAAAAAATTAAAAATTTTCAGTAAGCGTTGTTGAAAAAATGTTCTGAATTTGTTTTTAATTTTTCTAATTATCAAGGTGAGTATTTATATATGTTACCACTAAATTATGAAATTGCCTAATTCTTGAAATTTCGGGAAATTTGATACTTACGCTTCTATCATTTTTCTGTCAACAACAAAAAAAAATCATGATATTTCAGCTCCAAGTGCAAGCTTTCAGCTCTGATTTAAAAAAAATTTCACTTCCCTGCTTTGATTGGAAAAAGTTTCACAGCATAAAGGCTTTATATTGTCTTCTTTAAATTTAAAACGGTCACAACAATTTTTCTACTAGGGGTAAAAGGCTCAATTTTTTTGTTTTAAATCAAAGCTGAGAGCTTGTACTTGGAGATGAAATATCATGGATTTTTTGTAGTTGACTGAGAAAAATGATAGAAGCGTTTTCAGTTCGAAATTTTACGAAATTTCACGAATTGACAGGGTGTCTAACAGGTTATGAAGTCATGAAAAGTCATCATTTTGGAAGGTGGGTCATGAAAGTCATGGAAAACGTCATGATTTCAGCTCAAAATTGGCTTCCAAAAAACAAAATTTATAAAAATTTATAAATTTTTTTTTTAATATTAAAATTTTTTTCCATTATTTTAATTTTTTTACACAGTAAAAAAATATTTTTAAAAGGGGGGAGGGGGTGTCATTTTGGTGTCTAAGGTTAGAATACTGCATTTTAAAAAAGTTATGAAAAAAGTCATGAAAAGGTCATGAATTTGGCTCAGAAGATTTTGTTAGACACCCTGATGAGCAAAATGTTGCCCAGTTCACAATTTAGGTGTAACATATGTTTACTACTAAAAGTCTGTAAAACGTTTGAAGTAACTTCCTATACTTTTTAGAATTTTCAAATTCCAAAATATTTGAAAATTTTTCCTAAAAATCTCAAAAAGTTGACATTTTTGAAATTTTGTATCGTCAATATATTTATAAAAAAATCTTTCTACAATAAAAACATGATTTGATTTTGATGGTTTTGTTTTCATAAAAATTGAAAATCATTCACCTCCTGATGTAATCATTATTTTGATGATTTTTTTTTCGTAAATACGATTTGTCCAAGATTGATTTTGAGCCGAAAAAATTGCAAAAAATTGCATGTAGAATCGAAAAAAGTGTATCAAAAAGTCAAAAAATTTCAATTTTAGCTTCCCTCCATCATGTCTACTTCAATTCATCCCTGAATGAAAGTGAAAACTGATCAAAAATATGTAATCATGAATAACTTGGACCCCCCCTCCCCTTCCCAGAAAATCTTGAAATCAGACCTGTGGCCAAAGGTAGGTAGGTACATGTATAACGTGAAATGACAGTGTACCTATATAGTTCTTTTGACTTGACCTAAAGAACTTCCCCCTCAGTTCCCGCCTTCGAATCTTTGCTCGTCCTGAAAATACCATATTTTAAATGTTGAAAAATTCCTAATTTGGAAAATTTCAATTAACAAAATTTTTCATCTGATTTTCACATAGAATATACTTTTACGAAGAAAAAAAAGTCACGAAATTTCATGAAGAAATTCCTCCACGATGACTTTTAGACATTTTGTCAGACTTTTTTGGGCTTGGGGAAATTTTCAGATTTCAAATGGCTTCTTGGACTTTGAAAAAAAATCCCCCCCCCCCATTTCCATACTACCCATGAAACTATAAAACATAGGATATGCTTTTGCTCATTGAATTTTATGTCTGATTTGAACTTTTTTGAAAATTTTCAAATCCATAAAATTGAAATTGTTCAAGTCCAAAAATCAATTTGAGTTCTTAAAAATTTTCAAAGTCCAAAGAAGTCTGACAAAATGCCTAAAAGTTAACTTTTCAAGTTGAAAAAAATCTAAATTGCTTGTCTGACAAAATGTTTAAAAGTCAGCATTATCTCTGAAATGTTCCAAGTTCAAAAAGTCAATGGAAATCTAAAAAATTTTCCAAATCCAAAAAAAATGGAATTTCGTCATTTTTTTTCGCAAAATTACCCACAGCAAAAGCATATTTTATGCTAGAATTCTGAAATCATGCCGACTTTTAGACATTTTGTCAGACAGCCTTTCAGAAATCATGATGACTTTTAGATATTTTGTCAGAAATTAGACTTCTTGGACTTGGGGAAAATTTTTCAGATTTTAAACGACTTTTTGGACTTGAAAAAAGTCAGAAATCACGCTGGCTTTTATATATTTTTTCAGGCAGTTTTTCACCTAAATTTAAAAAAAAATTGTTCAAAGTTTTCAAAAGTCAGACATTGTGCTAGACTGGATTAACCTAACTTTTTGAACTAGGGAAACGTTCAGAAATTCAGACTTGTGAAAAAGTTTTTAAGGTGAGCAGCTGATTTTTTGAAATTGGAAAAATTTAGGACTTGTTGTGATTTCAAACCAATTTTTGGACTTGGAAAATTCCAAAAAGACCACTCTGAGTCTCTGACTTTTAGGCAATTTATTAGACAGAGATTTCCTATCTTTTAGGCATTTTGTCAGAGATTAGACTTCTTGGACTAGAAAAATTCAAGAGATTCTGACTTTTAGGACTTGTAAAAATTTGAACCATTTCAAAATTTGATTTTTAGGCATTTTATCAGACATAATGTTTTGTTAGACTTTACATAGAAAGTAGAAGCATATTCTATGCTTTATACTTTCATACGTAGTATGGAAACAGGACTAACCGGGGGAGGGGGATGAATTTTTTTCCAACCTATGCTTGCTTGTGGTTCTTATCTCTGCTCTTACCTATAAATAGTTAAGTACATATACCTTCTCATAAATCTTTAGAATCGTTACATTTTACATATAAAAGCTGCTTATTTCTTACATCGAATACCATACAAATAGGTAAATGCTCATTAAACTAAACTATTTAACGGTTTACTAATGGAACCATATCGAGCAATAATTCATTACCTATATACCTTTACTTGTCTTATCTGGGCAAAATGGCGTGTTCGGTTAAATCCCTCATTCGTTTTATAAATTTTTCAAATAATGAATCTTAACGGTAAACCCATCTAGAAAAAATGGAAAGTAAATCAGCAGCAAATGGAAAAAAAATTCATACTTACAATTAATACAATTATATAATTGTATATAAAAGCAAAGCAACCTTGTTAAAATGTATGTAATATATCAACTTATCTGCGGCGGCGGCCTCTTGAGTCACTTGAACATGTTCATTGTCTCCGTTTGTTTCCTTTTCCCTGTAGATACGAGTACGTATATCTACCAGCATGATTATACATTAAAATGCGATTTTTCTTTTAGATAAACCAAAAGTAACATTTATGACTAGTTTGTGCGTCGAGTAGTGTGTAATTCCAGGGTTCCATCCATATGTACGAGTTACGTAGTCGCTATAGGCTACCTGCGTAGGCTACGTTGTATTAACTTTGAGATTTCATAATTATCCTCAATTAGACAGCCAACAAGTTGATAAGGTCTAAATTGCAACAATATCCATTTATGTACGAATTATAAACATTGATGAGAGATGTTAGGTACTTTACATGCGTTTCGAATCGCACATTCGTATATACCTCTATACGTAGGAGTCTAGGAGCGTTGAGCATTGAGCATATAAGTAAAACTTTTACTGGTAAACTGCATATTTCTTTTGTACGAGAATATCAGCTAATTACGATGCGTTAGTGTATTCTTAATAGGTATGTCAATACTTTCTCTTTATTTCTTCATTATATGTTGAACATTGCACACGTTTTTGTGCATGCGACTATATAGTATGTAGGAATAATTTGCAACTAGGTAGAAGAGGTATATACCAAGATGGAAAAATAATCGTATCGATTAATACATATTCAGCTGATTGGAATATGTAATTAAATGTGATCTAGTTTTGACGACGAGAAGATTAAGTTATTATAGGTTAATCCGCTGCTATGGAGATTACCTACAGATGAAGAAGGCAGCATAGGTACGAGTAATACACAATAATTTATACATTCGCACAGTTCGGTAATAAAACCAGTCACGAGAAGGTGTACTATTTTCGTGCATATGAAGAGAGTTTAAGAGAGAAAAAAAAAACATGAATTTGCAACACGATGAATAAGACAGCTGACTTTCTCATTTCGAATGGTACTTCGTATTTATACAGATGTTTATTTTTACGTGTTGAAATAAGATCGAATGATTTGTTAATTTTTTGACAAATTATTGACACGATGGTGATAAATATTGGTACGTTCCGGTTATATAGAATGTTCATCTTCTATACGTATAGGTGATTTAGATGCGATGAGAATAACCTCCTGTATGACTACGTACTATGTATAGACGTACCATATAAGATGTGACAGATAAACTGAAAACGTACAATAATAATTTACATTAAAAATATCCGTGTAAAATTACACAACATAACGCTGCGGCGCGGCGATGGTTTCGAAAAGAGCGTGAAATGTTAATAGTAAATTTTCCATCAGTGGTTAAACATACGAGTTGTGACTTTTATTAATGCACGTAGCAGATAAAAGTTTATAAAGCTTGATTATTCGGTATCTCATCTGCAGAATCAGCGTGAAACGTGTACTCGTTTCCAATGTATAACTAGATGCTGGTTAATCGGCCGTATAATCTTGACGATAAAATATACCCAACATGCTTCTTCATTTTACCTCTCATATTCGCTCGAGAATATAATGTGGCTGAAAAAAAAACCTTTTACAAGTGTCGTCGTGCAGCGAATTGCTGGAATTGTGGATGATTTTTTTTTCAAGATGCATTCGTAGGGCTTGCAAAAGAGGTGTTATGGAGTTGAGGGATTTTACTTTCGAAATGTGTGACTGAGTCAGTTCAGGAAAGATGATTTTTTGGGTGGAAGGAGAATTTTCCGTTTATTTTCGCGCGAATCAGTTTCCTGAAATATAGTGATGGATTTAGAAATTCTTTTTTTGATGGAGAGGGGGGCTGAGATTATCAAGAGATCAATAACATTTAGAAAATGTTATTAAAAAATTGTTTGTTATTCGAGGGAAGAAAGGGTGACGATAAAAACTGAAATTGAATGTAAAATTAAAAAATATGTCTATTATTTTGTTTAAAATAAGTAAATTTATATCAAGCCCGAGCAAAGCGAGAGCGAAAATTTAAAAAAAAAAATTTTAAACAAAACATCTATAACGAAATATTATGGGTTCTGGTACACTCCCCCCTCCCCCTCTTACGACTTCAGTTGAAGCCAGCACTGCTGAAAGACAATTCTCCGAAATAAAAATTTGTAGAAAACGTTTTTCTCCCAAATGTTTCTTTCCCTGAAATTTTATTATTTTTCTGCCAAAAATGTTCGTTTAGAAAAAAGAATTCGAGGAAACAAATTGATGAGTAAAATTTCAGGAAAAACCATTCGACGAAAAACGTTTCGAATAAATTTTTATTCTGGATACTGGGTTCGGAAAAATGAACGAGAATCGTTAGAA
The DNA here is from genome assembly GCA_900064475.1 of Pseudococcus longispinus. Lineage (NCBI taxonomy): Eukaryota > Metazoa > Arthropoda > Insecta > Hemiptera > Pseudococcidae > Pseudococcus > Pseudococcus longispinus. Next base: position 15,232 of record FIZU01045630.1, read on the forward strand.
ATTTTGCAATTTCTAGTGTTTTGAATTAATATTCGAGTTTGACAATTTTTTTCAAATACTGCAAATTTTGAGATAAAATTCTGAAACTTTGTATGTATATAAAAGTCACCCCCTCGAGTCGATTTCCATCATTTTCGAAGCGATCGGACGGTTGATTCAAAAATTTGAAGTGATGAGTTGACAGATGCATTTGTTTGGAATTTTTTTACGTGTGAAATTTTTGAGATGTAAAAAAGTACACGTGTCAACTCGTCACCTCGAATTTTCGATTCAATCATGCTAATCGACTGATAATATCACTCCAACACCAGGATTAAATTTTCAGCTGCCGAAGTTGATTACAGCGCTTTCTGGAGTGATTCCAAAATGCAGGAAAAAAGTCAACTTTTACTGGAGGTTCCAAACCGCTTCGAAAATGGTCTCAATCGACTCGGGGAGTCGACTTTAGGCAGTAGGCGAAGTTTCAAGTGATTTTCTGGAGAAATTGACGATTTTGGAATTTATTTTTAAAGAAGAAATTTTCAAGTTGTAAAAAAAATACACGAGTCAACTCGTCACCTCGGATTTTCGATTCAACCATGCTAATCGACTAATAATAT
>FIZU01045634.1:0-23073 GCA_900064475.1 Pseudococcus longispinus
CGCGTGAAATATTTATCCAGATAAAGAGCATAGCCGGGTAAGAATGGTGAATTGGGCTTTGGCTGGGATTTTCGAACTTTCTGGTGAAAGTTGGTGCTTATGATGTAAAAACTCGCTGGTAAAAATTTTGGCCCCCTACCTCACCCCTAACTCCTCATCGCCCGAAATGCTGAGTTCCCTTATAAATTTCTGTATTCAGAAATTCCCAACCGAATTTTTTCAAACTCGTAAGGAAGATGGACCATACCAAGGGTTATCTTTGGAAATTTTTTCAATTTTTTTCGAATCTTCTTTCGTTCTGAAATCTGAGTTTTAAGACTTCAAAGTGTAATATCTACACGTTGTTTCAGGCCTGCCAAAAAAAATTTTGACATATATTATGTAGTATACCTATATGTACAGCATATTTTTTTTCAGAATTTTTTAATGTGGAAGACCTTCTAAAATGCAAAAAATCAATTTTTTCTACCATTTTTCACCCTTAATGTGGTCATTTTGGGGTGAAAATTTTTTTTCTTGCAGAATATCGTCAAGGACATCTAAAAACACTATTAACCTGAATTTGAACCAAATTCGTTCATTTTTTCCATATTTTTCAATCTTTATTTAAGATACCCGAATGACGCCATTTTGGGAACCCACAACCCCCCCTGAGGTGGCCTGAAATTCATGTCTGGACATGTTTCAACTCGATATTTGTCATAAATTGTAATTTCAACAAATTCAAACATTTTTCATTTTTTTTTCATTTTTGTCTTACATATATCCAATTTTTTGTAGTAAAAAATATTTAATTCGTAAGAATTTATAAAAAAAAATTAAAAACCCTTGATTTTGCTGAAATTGCAGTATACGACAAATATCGAGTTAAAACATGTTCTGACATGAATTTTAGGCCCTCGGGTCACCTGATGGGGGAGGGGGTCCCAAAATGACCTCATTTAAGTATTTTAAAATTAAATTGAAAAAAATTGAAGACATGAACAAATTTGGTCCAAATTCGGGTTGATAGTGAGTTTAGGTGTCATTGATGATATATTGCAAGAAAAAATTTTTTCACCCAAAAATGACCACTTTAAGAGTGAAAAATTGTGGAAAAATCGATTTTTTGCATTTTTGAAGGTCTTTCACTATATTAAAAAATTCTGAAAAAATATATGTTGTACATATAGGTATACTACATAATGTATATCAAGATTTTTTTGGCAGGTCTGAAACAACGTGTACATATTGCACTTTGAAGTCCTAAAACTCAGATTTCAGAACGAAAGAAGATTCGAAAAAAATTGAAAAAATTTCCAAAGATAACCCTTGGTATGGTCCATCTTCCTTACGAGTTTGAAAAAATTCGGTTGGGAATTTCAGAATACAGAAATTTATAAGGGAACTCGGCATTTCGGTCGATATGAGGAGTTGGGGGGTGAGGCAGGGGACCAAAAAGAGGAGTTGGGGGTGAAGCAGGGGGCCAAAATTTTCATCAGCGAGCTTTCACATCATAAGGACCAACTTCCACCAGAAAGTTCGAAAATTCCAGCCAAGGGTTGATTCACTTCACCCGGCTATGTTGTTTGACATGAATATAGATTTTTCTGGCCAAACTAAGGGTGCTAAGAAAAAAATGCAAGAAAAAAAAATTGTAGAGGTTGAAATTCTCTTTCTTCTACCAGCTATTAGTTTTTCTTCTAGAGGGCTAGTTTTTTTTTGAAATCAAAGTTGTTTTATTTTTGCAATTAGCAACTCAATAAATTTGACATAAATATGAATTTTCTGGCCAAACTAAGGGTGGTACGAAAAAAATGCAGGGAATGAAAATTGTAGAGCTTGAAATTCTCTTTCTTTAATGAGCTTGTAGTTTTTTTTTCTATACAGTTTAGTTTTCGAGATTTTTGCAGTCAATGGTTTTTTTTTTTCATTTTCAAAATCATTGCCTTTCATCCTGAACCACGCTGTATACCATTTTTCATTTCAACTGTCAACTTTTGTCATTCGATAATATTCGATTTCCTGCATATAAATTTTTTCCTCGTTGCAATTTTCGAAATGTTTCATTTTCGTTCGTCACAATACGATAAAAATAAAAAAATCGTGCTTCGTACCGTCATCTGTTACAATGTACTCACTGAAAATTGAAATGAAAATAGACGTCATCGTCATGTGTTTTGTAAATGATTTGTTTGCAATGACTAGTACGAAACTTCGATCCGATATTATAGATCGAAATTGCAATAGAAAATATTCATTGGAAATGATCTCAACAGTTGGCAATTAACGAATAAATTAATTTTTTCATTTAATTGAAAATATCCATATATGATTTACCTAACAGTAAGAAAAACAATAATGGATGCATATTTTTTTTTTCGAAACAGATATCGAAGTTTCAAATCGACACGGACACACATGCCTGATGATTGCTTGCTACAAAGGTCATTATCACATTGCCAAATATTTGTTATCGTTGCACGCGGATGTAAATAGGAAAAGCGTGAAAGGAAATACCGCATTACACGATTGTGCTGAGTCCGGAAATCTAGATATACTGAAATTATTAATCGAAAATGGCGCCAAAATGGACGTAGACGCTTATGGTAAGCGTGTAGTTGATGGGTCTATAATTTCTCATTTCACTTTGGTTAAATCGACGCCATTTTGGGTGGTGAAACAAATAATGTTTTGAGTTCGTAACTCGAAAAATATGATTTTTTCGGGAATTTTTCAAGACATATTTTTTTAGAGAATTAAGAGAGCTTTTTATTGGTGTACAAATTTTTGAATTTTATTCAAGTTTATACCTTTGAAAAGCGTATAAAATTCTCTACATTTCGTTCCTTACAAATTTTTATCTGGCTACTTTGGTTTTTGAGATTTCACAGATTTTGTTGCACCCAAAACGGCGACGATTTCATCGGTGTAGTAAACGATGAAAATTCGTAGATACGTGTGCTTTAATGTTTCATTTTCAACATTGTATTATTTTGCTCATCTCATTAGGAATGACTCCTTTATTAGCGGCTAGTGTAACAGGTCATACGGCAATAGTAGAGTATATAATTGATACATTAGGAACAGCTACTAGGCAAGAAGTTATAAACGCTTTAGAACTTTTAGGAGCCACTTACGTGGATAAGGGAAGAAATATGCATGTCGCGTACGAATTATGGAGAAAAGCAATGGTCATGAGGTGAGCCATAAATATATAATTTTACCGCTCTCTATTTATACATTTGTAACGATCATTGGTAATTGTGTTCTTAGGTATGATCCTACTCATCCTTTAATTCCTAAACCGGTGCAAACGCCACCTGTCGAAGCTTACGAATTCGCTAAAGAAGTACAAACGTTAGAAGAATTACAAGAATTAGTCAGCGATCCGGATGCAATGCGTGTGCAAGCGTTGCTAATTAGAGAACGAGTGCTCGGCCCAGCGCATCCAGATACTTCCTATTATATCCGTTTTCGCGGCGCTGTTTACGCCGACGCGGGCAGATTTTCCAGATGTATTTCGCTATGGAATTACGCGCTGGATATGCAACAAAGTATCCTAGAGCCGCTGAATCCGTTAACTCAAAGTTCTTTAGTTTCGTTCGCCGAATTATTCTCATTAATGATGGACGCGGACTCGTACAACAATAGCTCCGTTAGTCGTAAAATCCCTACTATTAATTTCGCCGATATAATGATGGTGTTGAAGAAGTGCATTCACGAGGTTTCGTCCGGGGCGAATATGAAGGATAAGCCGGGTTTCGACGAAACCCATTTTCAACGAGTGTTGATAATTTCATTGCATATATGCTGCGTTTTAGCCAAATTATTACCATTATTAAGCGTAGAGCAACGACACGACGCGCATTCGTTAGTTTATTCGTTGGTCTCGTTAAGAATTAGAGGTAAATGCAATCGAACGTTTTTACATTACGTTTGCACCAGTAATACCGGAGTCGTAGTTAAATACAGTGCTTGCCAGTTTCCTTGCGCTGCGTTGGTGAAAATGTTATGTCACACGGGCGCCGATGTCAATGCTAGAGACGACGATGGTAATTCTCCTTTACATTTAGTCGCATTGTCACCAGTTTATAAAGTAGATGTAGCTCATGTGCTGTTAGAGCACGGCGCTCATTTAGATGCGGTCAATAAATCCGGCTTAGCGTTTAAGGATATTTTACCCGATAAATTGCATACGGTTGTTAATGAAGTTCACCATACTACGTTAGCTTGTTTAGCTGCTAGAGTTCTTCGAAAAAATTCGATTCCGTTTGAAAGTATAGTTCCAAGTGGTTTACACGCGTTCATACTACAACATTAAATGTTCTTGATGCGATTTCTGACCAACGTTGTGTAAAGCGAAATCAGAAAATTTTGCTTGAAAAACCAAATATTATATAATTTATGTTTTGTTCTTATCTTCTTCAAAGTTTCTATGTACATATGATTTTATACAGGTTATTATCGCTGCATACCTATTTTAAATAAATGTGACATATTAAATGTAAAACGCATTGTGATCTGTACATTCTAAAGGGAGAGTTGTAAAGAAATAAAAGTATAAAACCGACGTGTCGATTTTTTTTTGTCTTGAAATTCTTCTACAACTGCAAACAACTGTAGTTTTTTAAACGCTGGCTCAAAATGATATACACTTGCATAGAGGCTATTCGAAATACAGAAAAAATCTATCAATGTGTTCATCTGAACCAAATCTGCGTTCTTCAGACATTCCTGTATCTTTTCATTCTTTTCTGAGATTTTTTCATCTTCCTTCGTTGGAAAAAATCCACTGACTTTCCAAAAAGCTTCAAGTCGTGGCTCATCATAATTTACGTTGAGATTAATTGAGCTATTTAGTCTTTATTCAAATTCCAAATTAAAAAAAAATTTCGTCTCAGCTGTCACGTGATGAAATTCTGCGCACTCTATCCGACTTGTTCAAGAAATAAAATCATAATTTTTTATCACAACTTTCATTTTATCAACGAATCAAAGTTGTGAAACACAAAATGTGCTTTTTTCTCTTCAAAATACCGAAATAAGATTATAACTGAAGTTCAATTTAAATAATTCTTTCCGGCGTGATAATATGTTGATCAAGAGCAATACGAAGTACAAGAAGTGAAACATTTTGAAATGCCAATGCATCAAATTTTCCCATCGGAACTTTAGTTAATGACCATTTGTTCCCTTAAACTTCAACTATGCGCGTTCTAAGTGTAGTAAAAAGATCAAAATATGTTCAATGTGTGAAGAATTTAAAAATACGAAAGTATTCTTCCGCCTTAGTTTCCGAATCCAAAGAAAATGTTGAAGTCGAATATCCAAAAATTCTAGACGTCTCGGAAATTCCAACCGAATTAAGAAGAAAAGAAGCCTATTATGAAAGAATTAAAAAACTCAATACCGTAGAAGAAAAACTGCTCGCTTTAAATTTAGCTAGATATTATGGCTGGCCTAGCTTCCATCTTAAAGAAGGAACGATTCCGTATAACTTCTTGCCATTATCTCAGTTCATTACCAGATCCGAGGTGAAAGAAGTTGAAGAATTACCGGCGTATTTGGATAACGACAAAACTAGAAAACTATTAGCCGATATAAAACCAGAATTAGAGAAAGTAATCGTTTTTGAAAATTGTGCGAAAAAGTGAGTAAACGGCGTGGATTTTTTTTAAATTTGCTTGAAATTATGGTCTGAATTGTTAAATGTTTTAGTTACAGACACGAAGTTGAAACGTATTTATTAGAAGATGACGAATTACCAGAAACGGAAAAGAAGAATATTAAAACGAAAAATTTGATCTTTCAAATCAACAGCGCGTTAATTCGTGTTCTAAATAAACAGTATCCTCATCTTTTCAAAACTCAAGTAAAGAAATCAATTGCCCTAATTAGGCAACTCGTTACTTCACCTTTCATAGTTTTTTGTTTCCCAATAGATTGATTATGAACCACGACTGGAAGCTTTCTGGAGAGTCGGTGGATTTTTCCCTACGAAGGAAGATAAAAAACTCAGAAAAGATAAACGAATGTCCGAAGAACGTTTAGATGAACACATCGATAGATTTTTTCAGTATTTCGGATCGCCTTTGTTGCAAATAAGAAGTACTTTACCTTTACCCGAAATTACTGTTGAAGATGTTAGAATCCAAGCTGGCAATAGTACAAGCGAATCGAGTTCTCTTATCAGCAGTGAAGTAAAACGTGAGCTGACTTATTACGATTTGCAAGAATATCGATATGATCCTAAAACTTACCTCGAAATTCCCAGAGAAAGAACTAGGGGCGCCGTTATACCGGGTGTGTTCGAATTGATTTTATGTGCGCCTAGAATGTATTTTGTAGCTGATTTTTTAATCGTTTTTGATATTTTCCATAGGATTTTGGCCAAATGATCCTTATCGTTTTGGAATCTTGTCGTATCACAATTCAAATTATTTATCTGAACGGCCTTTTTACGATTCGCAAGATAGTAAAGAAGCGTTACATTCTCAGGCGATCTTAGCATCTTATGCATGGGTTTATGGCCAAGCGTGTTATCACGGTTAGTTGAATTTTTTTTTCAAATATCATTTTACAATTTAAAGATTTATTCATTTATTTATTGTTATAAATTTATGTCGCAGGATTTTCCACTTATTATGATATTACGTATCCGTTCTCAACGCAAACTATAATCACCGACGGCAAAGTTTTTTCTTTCTATCAATATCAAATGAATACCACTGTACTTCATACGTATGGTACAAATCCGGAAAATCCTTTGAGAAATAATTGTTATGCAACCCTTCCGGCAGAATTATATCATGATATAAATGGGGATAAAATTGAAGGTAGGTTTAGCTAGGTGCATTAAGTGCAGCGAAGAATATAGAAAATTTTGATTATATACTTATCAATTTTTCTTTTTACAGGATGGAATGACAAAGCGCTTCTACATTTAATATCGATGTACATTAATGAACCCAAAGAGAGAGTTGGAGTAGATTTATGCCCTTATTTGAACAAAGAAGAAAGATTAATATCTCAAATAAAGGATGACAAAAGACGAGTCTGGTTACACGAATTGTATCGACTTATGACTTCTCATCGACCTCTTCACAAATTACCACCGGAGATTTACGATTGGGAAAGAATTTATAAGATTGAAAATAAACGTAGACAGTTGGATGCTAGAAAAAGATTTTATGAAAGATTCTTAGATCCGATCAATGATCGTAAATTGCACGAAACTAAGGTATATGTGCCTAAGAAATTTAGAGAGCCAGGTAAACACAAACAAAAATACGCTGACTCTTACTATCCAGATGCGTGTCAAGATTATCACGACGTTGTTTAACTTTGTATCTATTGTTACAATTAAAATTTTAGTCTTGTAATTGTGTTCGATTCGGTTATTTTTCTAATTTTTGCCATTTTTAGATGATAAACGGACATCAAATTTACAGGAAAAATTTATTATAAAATAAATATATACAATGATTCATAGGTACTGTAATATCTGATATCGGAGCAGTTTAATCGAAAAATTTAACTCCGGCAGTATCGCCCATTGATATAATTTCAGCCTTGTTCTGTTTTTCAAGTTGTTTCAAACCCATAATTAAAATATCTTCGTGTAAATCGGTAAACTCTATAAAATAATTGAACGAATAAGAATGAACAAACTTATAATTGATTAAATTAACTTCGAATTCATATACAAACCTTGGTTTGGCATAGTTGTAAGTTCGTGAAATGTAACCACTGCATTGTTGTAACCATTTTTTTGAACCCAGTTCATTATAATATCAGCCCATTCTTGTTTAGAATGCCATAAGATATACCACCTGTAATCATACGTTAGTTTGAAATACAATTTCAGAAATTTTTTCAACAGATAGTTCTGTTTAGCTGTCGAGTAGTGTGATTTATTCCATCATTCGTCGTACCGGTTTTTATTTTTATCGATAGGTTCGGCGTTTTCAGTTTTTGTTAAATAATCTAGGATAACTATCGCATCTTCTCGATTTAGACTTCCTAATAGTTTGGTTAAGGAAAATCATTGCATTCCGAGAATCTTATTTAGTAGAAATATGGAAAAGGATACTAGAAATTGACGAGTTGTTAAACAATGTCAGGTTGCTTATATTCGATAAATCTAAAATATGTTGATTCGTTTGTTTGAAATAGCTCAAAATTAAACTTCTCCATGCTTCCAATTGTTTCTTTCGTGTTTCAGCATTCGGTTGTATTCTGCAAAAAGTTTTAAATGAGTCATTTTTATACATATGAAAAGAAATGATTAGTGATATGTACGTACGTGAAAAAGGGTGGGAAATTGTACTGCCAAGGCCACTGAATGTCTGCCATCGTACAAAGGCACTCAAGATGTGATTAATAAATTGTAAAATGAATAATTCAAAACATTACGAATTTATTTTTATGAAATCATTTTTTTCAAAATAAAAAAAATTGTTATCACAATTATCAAACTTAGTGCACAAAGTGGCTGCGCTCTAGCGACCAAACCAAGCATCGTGTGAGGATAGACTTTCAAACCTGTGATTATGCAACTCTTGCACCTTACTTACACCGAAGTAAGTTTAGTTGCATACTCTACAAGGCGTTTTAAGGTTTCAGAAAAGAAAAATCCTTCATACGAAAAATTTGACAAAATCATCACAATAAATTCAGAGCTTCAGAATAATAATAAAATAACGCAAAGATTTGAATATAAAATCATTTTTTTATTCAATAAAATGGTGATCTCAAATTGATACGATACATAGCAAAAATATTATAAGATTTCAGATTACGCTGACTGGACTTTAAGTGACATTTTTCATATTTCTTAGTATGGTATATATCAATCATTGATGAGATTTCATAACATATTTCATTTTCATACAATAAAAATGGTAAACTTTTCCAGCTACAACCAAATGCCTTCTTTAATTCTTCCTCTTTATCTTCAGTAATTTAATGGCAGAACTCATAAATTCCATTCCATTTGGAATCAAATTCAAATGCAATTGTTTACGGAACAGAAGCCGTAGGAACTTTGTGATAAAAATTAGGAGCCAATTCTTCTAGCCACGAACACTGCACAACTGTCACATCTCGCATGTATAATTTATTGGTATGAATTAATTCGCAATACAATAACCTAAATCAGAACCAAATTATTATGTAATAATTACTCAACATATCTCGATTTAATTACATAAAAACATACCATTGTGGTTGTTCCACGGAATATAATACAGAAGTAGGATGCACATACAATTCTTCATTTCCGCGAACAGTCTTATAAACTCCAGAAAAATGTAAATAGGCGGCATTCGAAAAAAATCCACTAGCAATACAACGACAAACCGTCTCGACATTACCTAAAAAAAAAAGAACATTTGAGAAAAATCCAACGATGAAAATTATCATTCGGCTTAATACATATTTCAACAATAAATAATTGCTTTTACCATCACAGGAAGTTTTCGGAATTTCAAAACGTTCCAATAATCGCAGCATTTGGTATTTAATTTCAAATGCTCGACGCAAAGCTTTATAATTTACGAAATGCTGCTGACAAAACTTTCTAGCAGATTCTAAATTTTTTTCAAAACTAGTAAACACGTTCAATAAGGTAATCAAGTCGCCTTCGTGCACTTCGAATTTCCTTTTTTCGATTTGAGCTTTTATAGAATTTTCACCGAAGCGTGGTTTAATAAAGACGTTGTCTACTTGCAACATGGCTAAAATACTGGAAATTTCATCTGTGCATCCAAAATCACCTGAAATTTAAAATATTTATCATCATCTGACGAAAAATAGCGTCTCCGAGGATAAAATTCAACAAATATTAACCAGCACTAAGTAGAGTTTTAGCATGTAAAGGTGGTAAAGGAAATTCCGCCATTGTGATTCCTAAAGGTTTTGTTAACTCTCCTTGGTCATCAATAGCATTCAACGCGTATAGCAACTCCAAAGCCAGCAATAAATTTTGAGCTGGAGGTGGAGAAGGAAAAGAAAATCTTAAGATGTTACTAATTCCCAAAGCTTTCAGTTGAATCACAGCTTGAGATAAATCGGTTCTAGACATTTCCGGAGGTGTAGCTGTAGCTAACTTTTCAAATTCTTCTTCGGGATATAATCTGAAGATAACAAAAAAATGATATTCCGATTCGAAAACCAAAATGTGTATTAGGCTTAATTTTATCATCTATTCGTACCTGTATACTTTTCCAGGTTTCGTTCTACCAGCACGGCCAGCTCTTTGTTCAGCAGAAGCTTGTGAAATCGGAACCACTATTAATGAATCTGTGTACGTTTTCGGATTGAACCATTTCAATTTTACAAATCCACAGTCCACCACTAAAAATTAAAATAATAATAAATAAATAAATAAGTAAAAAAAATAATACACCGGAATTTTAATCTTTCCACATTCATTACTCACCATAAACGATACCCGAAATGGTGACAGAGGTTTCAGCTATATTAGTCGAAATGATGATTTTACGCATACCTCGAGGAGGTGGACGAAATACCTTTAGTTGGTCATTATTAGGTAAGGTTCCGTACATCGGTAGTATCAAAGGTGTAACTGCAAACAAAATTAAATTAAATGGATAATTTACAATATAACATTCTCGATTCAAACAGCTCATTTGCTCATTCATTCCATACTCACAATTCTTATTAGTATTTTCGCTTAGATGCTCTCTGAGTAGAGAAACCGCTCTGTCAACTTCTTCAGCTCCAGTTAAAAATGCTAAAATATCTCCTTCTGGTTCATTTTTGTGTATTTTACATACACAATCGACAACTCCATCAACATAATCGGGAATGGGTTCTAAAAATTAGATGAATTAGGATTGCACTAAAATCTAACTATTAAATAACCGTTAATCAATCAACTTGAACTTACCTATCGCGTAATGTATTGTAATAGGATGCAATTTTCCTTCAGCTCCTAAAATCACCGATGTATCTTCTTCAGATGGCAATTTCTTGAAATTGAAGAAATCTCTCAATGAAACAGCATCCACTGTGGCTGAAGTAACGATCAATTTTAACCGTTTCCTTTTCTGAAAAATCATCGTGTAAATTATCTATTCTTTTTTGTATTAAATTTTTTTCTATAATACTCACCTTCAGTATTTTTTTCAAAAGTCCCAATACAATATCAGTTAAAATATTTCGTTCGTGAACCTCATCCACAATAATCACACGATACTGGCGTAACAGCGGATCAGCCATCATTTCTCGGATTAGAATACCTTCGGTCATATACTACGAACAAATCAAAATACTCAATGAAGGAATTCAATAAATATCCGAAGCTGAATATCATCAAAATTAACTTAATTTTAGTCAATTTCTCATCTTGACAATCGTCGAATCGAATAGAATACCCAACGATTGAACCAAGCGAACAGTTTTTTTCTTCTGCAACACGCTGGGCAAGAGTAGTAACACAGAATCTACGCGGTTCCGTTATTCCAATTTTCATATCATCTGAGACCCATCCAGCTTCGTATAAGTACTAATGAAAATAGACTCGAGTAACAACGTATTATGGAAAATTACATCATTTATACAGAAGTCATATTTTATTCGTACTTGACAAACTTGCGTGCTTTTTCCGCTACCGGTATCTCCAACCAATACCAAAGTTTGATATTTTTCTAATAAGTACAATATGTGCTGTTTATATTTGTGTATTGGAAGTCGGCGGCGTTGTTCTTCTAATTCCAAGTTGATAAACCGATTGTAAATAAATGTGGTGCCGGTTACCTCATCTACATCTTGACGATCCTCTTTCCAGGAGACTTCGTCACCTGAAAGATGAATTCATTATAGTGTCGCATTTAGATTAAATTTTAAAGGCATGGTAAATTTTAGAATAACAATACGAACTTGGTTTCAAAAATTTCACCGAGTCCATGGTTTTTCAGTTCTCAAACCAAAGAAATGACTTAATTTTTACTCAAAAAACTATTCGGTCTATTCCGAACTATGTTATCACAGTTTGATAAGCATTCTGTTTACCATTACGATCGACAATCACGTGGTTTGGAGGTTCTGCTTTCCAATGCAGGTTTAGACTTCAGAGATGTGAATTTATTTTGTGAAGGTTAATTAGGTTTGTTCGAATTTTCTTCATATGTATCAATTAAAATATACTGAAATTTTATAAGAATATCAGAGTAGATCAACCTAGATTGACATTTATTCTCATTTTCAGCATTCATTGCACAACTTCGCAATGAAGGAGTTAGGAAATATTGATCTGCGAATCCATTAGCTTCTGACTTGAACATTGATTCTGTATACTTCAATAAATCTCGAGTAACTTCTGATTTCGCAATTGTCAAATCAACGAAAATATGATCAAAATTTAAAATAAAATACTAGCTACACGACCATAGCAGGCCAAAAGTTTATTGGCCCAAAAATGAGAGAAGGCTATAGTTCATGGATTTAGGGCGTTTCTAACGAAATTTCAACCCATTTTGATAGGTCGCATGATCGTATTTGGAAAATATTCAAAAAAACGGCTCAAATAGGAATTCAAAATTCTCAAAAAATGGTCAAAAAAAATTGAACGTGATTTTTGAATTTCTGGTGAAATTTCACCCCATTTTAATAGGTCGCAGGATAGTATTTGGAAAATATCCAAAAAAAGGTCTCAAATTAGAGCTCCAAATTCTCAAAAAATGTTTAAAAAAAATTGGTCATGAATTTTGAATTTCTAGCGAAATTTTAACTCATTTTGATAGGTCGCAAGGTAACTTTTGAAAAATTATACGGGAGTTCATTATTACTTAAAATTAGTGGGGAGTGCAACTTTGAAATTCAATTACTTTCTATTATGCCAACCGTTTTTCATAAACACTTTTTGCCACTTGGACTGTAGACTATACCTCAAAACTCATTTATTTTTTTCAAGTTTGGATACAACATTACAACTAGGTACGTAAAAGTTTTAAAATAATAAATAAATATCAGAAAAACATCTTATTAATGATGAACGCAAATGGGATTAATTTAAAATTAAAACTAACGAAAAACAACTTACCAACAAAATAACACTATTTACCCTATCAAATAGATCGAACGTTTTTCGTATCCCTAAAAAAACACCTCGGTATTTTACATTCCTACCACAATCAGGAAAATTCATTACTTTTTTACGAACTCAGTAGGTAAAACATGATTAAAAACATCAACGACATGAACAATGTTTCAACGATTTCATCTTTAAAAAAAATAAAATATTCACAGCCATCACTGAATAACAAAATAAAAATACATATTACTTACGAAAAATGCAAACTTCCCAATTTAGTTGTCATATAAAAACGAATTTTAAAATAAAACGATCAGCTGATAGATTTAGAAATTTTCCAAATGAAAATTACTGGCATATAATTCAAAATGTCTTCGAATCTCAATTTGCATATAGTAATAATTTACGTATTTCCACAGCATTTCGGTTGTGCAGCATACTTAATACGAATGAATCACAGAGAGAAACATCGAAGCTGCTTTATCGTCAATGTCATAATGTTCCACAATATCACGATTGTTTTCGAATAATATTTTCTGAAAAACAAAACGATAAAATTATACGGATGTATTAATCTGAAAACAAACGTGCAAAAAAACAATTCTGTTGATTTACTTGAAAAAAAGGTTTTCATCTCGTTCAGTCCTTCAGTCAAAGATATGCTTTCAGAATCATTGTTTGAAGTTTCATCTCCTAATAAGGTTTCAATCTCGTTCAAGTTGGAAATTATATCATCTGCAAGTAAATCGAACATTGTATAAACAAACAATATGAAAAAGAAATAAAAACAAAACGTAATCTAAATTTACCTTTTTGCGAATCGTTCGTAGCAATTTCCGTATTTATATCATTATTTTTATTCGATTCGATATTTTCTGTCAAATCGATCGTATCGAGCTGATTATTCGCAGTCTCGATCAAACTTCTCTCCAACACCCGAGATAGAACCAGCCTTTTAGAATTCATTTCACTTGTTGAATTTTTTGACACAACTTCCTTGAGTGCACTCGAACCGGTAGATGAAGCGAACTTGTTGAGATTTTCCAGCGACGAATAAATGCCCATTGTGTTTGGTTTTCGAACAATACAATTAGCCTCGGTCTTCGTTTTACTAGGAATCGTAATGTTTGGAAGAATTTTAATAGGTTTGAGCAACGATTTTGAACCTTTGATTGATTTTGTATCCAGTATCACAAATTTTCGATCTTTATTGAATGTCGAATTAGTGGTTGTATTCGATTGGTTTATTTTATTCTGTAATGCGTTCGAACCGTTATTCGTCGTTATCGAATCCCTCGCGATAATCGCATTAGTACTTTTAATCGACGATTTTCCGAATTTTTTCGTCGAATTAATAATGGTAGGGATTCCAGAAGATGAAGTAGTAACTAAATGAGATGGGTTTGACGGCGAGTTCTTCAACAAAAGATCGTCAGAATCTGCTTTATATCTAAAATCCGCCGATTCATTGAGCAATTTTTTGATGATTGGTTGTCTCGAATCGGCTACGACGTTCTGATTATTTATCACTATTGCTAATGATCCCGAGTCCGGTTGAAATGATGAGTTTAAAATGACGATATTAGCCTGTAAAAAAATATCAATTGTGAATAAAAAATTTACGAAAATTGATCAGATATTGTAACGGTAGCAAATACAAACCTTTGTTTCGGCCTTTTTATCATTTGGAATAGTAATAGTTGGAGGAAAAACTGATTTTACAGGTTTTTCAATTGTAGACTCGTGTTGGTTATTTATTTTAGATTCTGTATCAGATGCGTTGTCATCGGTTACAACGAACTCCTCTTTCTGATCGCTGCTATCGCCAATTATAATATCAGCTGATTCAATATCAATAAGTTGCTCAGACATATTACATTCTGCAGAATCTTCATCATCAACCGTAGTAACTTTTCCCTCAACTGATTTTTCTTCGTCATTTTGTTTCACATTTTCGTTCATTTGGATATCACTTTCACCGGAGATTTCTGTATCTAGTGCTTCGCTACTCGATTCCATATTTTCGTCGATTTGAGCATCATCCACTTCGTTGTTTGGAGTCACATTTTCATTCGTTGATGTACCATTTTCAGGTTGGATTGGATTGTTAAAATCTCTTTTCCTATGGCCAGTTTGGTAATTATCGTTGACTAAATTATTATCTGAGCCGACTTCGATTAAAGATTCGTTACAATTATTAACAATCGGCGATGTGGGTCGAGGTGAAATTTTGCGATCCTTTTTTTTCCTAGGCGATTTCTTTTTAATACTGGAGCCATTGGAGAACCTTTTTAAATCGCCTTCTTTAACTTTGGATAACAACGAGTGCAGATTTTCGATGGTAGATGCTTCGCTGAGTTTCATTTTAGGTTTCACTTTTTTTTCTAGAGCAGAACGAGGTGGAATGAGAAATTGTGGATGAGTTTCTCTGAGCTCGGAATTCGTACGATCCGAAACTTCTAGGTTTTCTTTTGCATCTGTAACTAATTTTGAATTCGATTAATTAATGTTGTATAATACTCGTTATTGAAAACAAAATTCAACTTACTGTCTGATGCATCGCTTAAAGAACTAGAAGTAACGTTTCCTGAGCTTTCCTGAGCTGCTAATACTTTTTTCAGAGCATTACTATCGAGCAAGGATGTTTTGGCAGTTGGAGTAACATTCTGTAGTCAAACAATAACAAAAATATTAAAAATTTAACATTTTCCATTCATAATCGAAGCAAATATTTAAATTTACCTGTTCATTACTCAATTGGCAAGATAATGCAATTTTTTTAGGAGGTATTTCTTCTCCTAATGGAGACGCTGCTCGTTTTTTCAACATTTTCAAACGTCTAGACGCAGGTATTAGATTAAACGTATGCGGTTTCATGTCATCGTCGGTTTCTGTATAAGTACTAGAAACGCCGTCTAAATCATAATCGCTAATTTTTGGAGCAGCTGGATTACTATACGATATTTCAATAGGAGCTGCTGAACTGTCACTAAGAGAATCGTCCTCGGTTTCTTTGATTTCGTCGTCATCTTCTTCTATTTCTTCTTTACTGATTTCTTCAACTTCTGAATTTTTTTCTTTTCTAATTTTCTCAAATTCTAACAAATCGTAATCACCGCTCGCTATTCGGGCGTAATTTCGACGCCTGGCATTCCTCGAACTTAAACGAGCACATCGGGATGGCACTTCTTTAACGGTATCTGGTTTCACTGTTTTTCGACCTCTGCCGATTTTACCTTGTCGAACAAATTTAGTCCTATTTCTATTTCGTTGTTTCGATTTTCTGTTCTTCAACGAATTTCTATCATTATTTTCGGAGTAGGAAATCTCAACGTGCGATTCTTTCGAGCTTTCCGACGTCTGATTGTTTTCTGTATCACAATTCGTATCGTTTGACGGTTTGTTATCGATATCTTCTACCGTGTGCGTTTTTTCTTCGACTTCATCTCCGAATAATTTTATTTCTACGCTATTCCACGTGTACTTTTTCACTGGTTTAATTCTCAAGTTTCTCGTTCGACCGGTATTCTGAATTTTCGACGAATTCAACGGCGATATTTTCTTCGCAGTGTTTTTCTTCTCACTTCTTCTCACTTTTGATCTAGATTTCGAATTGATTTTTCTAGCTGAAGAATTGAATGTTTCCGAGATCTCGAGGTTTTCGCAAGATGTATTCTTTTTTGGCGGGTTGGACTGCTCAAATGATGAAAATGTTGCCGTATCAAATGATGAATTCGTATCGTCAAAAGAAAAACTTTGATCTTGCTGATCAACGGTTCCATGGTCATCGTATGATATTTCAATGTAACCGGATTTAATCGGAGATGGATGATAGTTGTTATTAATCTTGATGTTTTCCAATTCAGAAAAAATCAAGTTTTGATGATGGTCTTTTCTTTTCTTCAGTAACGAGTCCAATTCTTTGGACGATTGATATTTTTCCAAGTTTTCGTCGTTTCGGCATCTGTACGATTCTGCAACTAAAACAAACACACAGATTAGATAAATTTTTCGTTTAGATACAGACAGACATAAATGGCAGGAAGAAGCGTCCTTACAGTTGTTCAATTCGCCAGAATCAGAGAATTTTTCATTTTCGGAAGAAACGATATCTGAAATTGCATCGGCGAGTACGGTGAATGTGGTATGAGTAGCGATCATTGGAGTTAATGGTACTTTCTTCATTGATTCGGCGCGCCATTCTACTTCCGTGTTTTTACCACTGGTACTGAAAATGATAAAAACCACGTTAATCTTAGAATACGATAAAAATTAAATATTTACGAATCGTTGTTACCTTTGAGCGATTGTATTCAATAGATCATCATTCGCGGCTCTTCTCATTTCACTGCGGTAACGTTCCTCGCCAATTTTCAATGTGGCGGCTAAACTTTTCAAAACTTCGTGTTTATTAGCTGTTAAAGTTCCCTGAGCTCTTAATGCATCGACAACGCTTCTATAAGCTTTTAATTCTATAATGCAAAAAAAAGAATTAATTTATTATACCACATCTTCGTAAAACAAATCGATAAAATTTGCCAATACCTAAAGTTCTAAGGATACGTCTATATTCAATTTTCGAAATTTCCATTTCAAACCTTGCAATTTTGAAAATCGTTCAATTGAAAGATGAATGTACACTACATAGTAGTTGAATGATATCAATATAAAACCAAGTGCAATCTGTAACAAAATTAATACCAATAAATAAGAAAACACGATAGAAGACAATAAGTCGGCAACTGATGTAACATGTTACAACAGAAATGAAAGTAGAGAAATTATCACGTTGTTGTAACAAAAAGAAACCACCAAAATAATGATTTTTAGCAATGATGTGAAAAATTTTGATGCAGAGTACAAAGGTTATTGGATAATTTATACCGCTAATGTGTTTTTCGAGCATTTATAACGCGGAAGTTACAGGATAGTTGAAAAGTACATGAATTCACAAGATAAAGACTGGTAAGACATTGTGAATATTCAAACAGAAACAAGACAAAGAAGTTATACGAAGAGAATAATATAAATTCTTCGACAGACCGTTACAGAAAAAAGGAAACGTTTGATGGAAACTGAACATGGATCATTTCTTACTTGAACATTTGCACGAGTTTTTACACGGGTTTGCATATAAAAACGCGAAATTTTCTCAATACTTGAGCATCGCCTTCAATTGAAATAATGTTTATGGTAAAAATCGAGAGAAATCATGGAATAACGCGGCAAAACTTACCTTATGACAGCACTGAACTTGAAAATACAGCTGCTGAACTCAAAATTTATTAAACTCTTGGGAAAATAATTTCTAACAACTGCTAGTTGAATTATGGATCAAATTGAGGGGAAAATTTCAACATATTCCACGTAGAAATCAATCAACTTGATAATAAATTGGTTCATTCTTAGAACAAAATTTTAAAACTCAAATTTGAAGCACATTGAGACTTGAGAGAAATTAAATTCAAAATTTTGAAAAAATACCACTGTAATCACGACCATCAAGCATCAAAAATTCAAAATTAAAATAAATTTCACTTGCGAACTCTATCGAGCATTTTACGGAACAAAAAAATATAGGTAAATACTGATACCTACTTTTCCAGTTTTTTTCCGTAATTTTTTTCTGTGATTAATTAATTTTGTTGTGATCAAAAGCTCAAAGTTGTGATAAGCGATAATTTTTTGATGAAATGAAGTAGTTGAATCATTTTCTTCATTTTTTCGAGTTAATTCAGGTAAAATATGATTTAGACAGGATTTAAAACATTGCCCGACCATTTAAATTTGACTTGAATAGTCCATCATTATGGCAGCCAACCGCGATAAGAGAGCGAATGCTGGAAATCGCTTATCAAAGTTACTGAACGAGGAGGAAGAAGATGATTTCTATAAAACCACTTACGGAGGATTTCATGAATTAGAAAACGACGTCGATTATCAGTAAGTGAATAAAATTTTTCAATATGGTTCGGTTCGATCATGGTTAATTGAAATCGATTGTGAAATAACTTTTCAGATCAGAGGCCGAAGGAGAAGATATTGTTGATTCTGACTTCAGTATCGATGAAAATGATGAAGTTATATCGGACACAGAAAACGCCGATGATGATAAACCTAAACGGAAATCAGTTTATAAAGTGAGTATGATTAAACCTGTATTCTGTTTTTTTTTCTCATTAAAAATTACATTTTGTATTCGTTGTATTAGGACCCTAAAGCTTCCAAACCGACAACTTCTAAAAAAATCGAAAAGATAAGTAAAATTAAAACAGTGGAAAAAAGGAGACCTGCCAAAGAAACTTCATCACTTGATAAATCTTTATTTGGTAATATGCGATTGACACGAGAATATTATTTTCACGGGATCATTTTTTTAATGGCTGAAATTTTTAGAAAGGAAATCTATTCGGAAATCAACCGTTGTCAAATCCGCGGAAACACTGCGTCGATTAAAAGAAAGAACTGCCAGTAAACGTAGATTTGCCAAAAGAGGAAAATATTACCATATGACTCAAGAAGAACGTTTAAAAGAAGCTAAAGTCACTGAAATTGAGAATTTGAAATCTTTAAGTAATAGATTGACCTAGCTGCAATAGAATAGCACGTTAAGTTATGATCGCGAGTTACATCTTTCTTTTATTTTGCTTTTAGGGCAGTTCCAAGAATTAGAATTGGAAAAGAAAAAAGTTCGAAGCGTCAAGAAAACGTTTTCTGGGCCTACTATTAAATACATATCTACTACTACTCCTGAAATAACTACTGTCAAACCAGATAAACCCTCTGATCCTGGCAGTATTGAAAATATAATAATGGACGAGTAAGATTAAATTTCAACCTATCTCATTAAAATAGGAACTCTATTTTATAATTTTTCTATTTTCCAGATCTGCTGAACCCGAAGTAATTGTAACAGGTCGCCAGTCAAGAACTTTCATTACATTCAGCGACCACACGACCTTTAGAAAAGCATTTCCTATTCATAAGCGTCCAATTGTTAAATCGAAAAAGCGTTGTCCTATCACAAAGTAAGTTTTAGCTATGAAATTTTACGTATCTTTTCCGAGCAATACGTTAAACGTGATAATTTCGTGTTTAGAATGGTTGGGAAATATTTTGATCCAGTTACGGAAGTGCCCTTTTACAATGGAAGTGCTTTTCGTTGCATCCGCGAAGGTTATTATCATTACTTGGACCAAAAAGGGAATAAATCTGATCCTCAGGTACTTTCGTGTTGATATTTTCTCCTCCATTAACTTTGAGTAACTCATTAATCGAGTTTTTGTTGCGATTTCAGGTTGCCGCATGGTTGGAATGGTATAAAAATAATAAAAAAATGCAAAAGGATAGTTTAGCAGTGTACAATGAAACAGCTGTGCTAAATGCGTTGCGCCAATTACCCAATTTATCCCAATTTCAGTTGAATACTTCCACGAAAGAGAATTAAAGCTCAATTCAATTTTCCAATGTACAGGATTTCGATTTATTTTGTAAAATATAGGTGTATATTTTTCATTTTTGTACATTAATTGTAACCTAAATTGTATTCCTTCGCTGATCTTTTCATTTTTAATGAAAATTTGTCAATAAATAATTAGTAATTAACAATTCATGAAGTTATATTATTGCTTTACAAACAAATACACAAGATTCGCAATAATAAATTGAATAAAAATACATAGGTACAAAATGTTTTAACGATAATCTTTCATTTTTCCGCATTCGTAGTCGTTGTTTTCTATTTCAATCATCCGATGTTGTGTTCATTATCTTGCATATTTAATGAATCTGAGTTCATACTATCTTTATTTTGTTGGTTAAGAGCTAAAAATGCTAAATGACCTTTCGGGCATTTGTTAGCGTAATGACCTTTGGTGCCACACTGCAAATAAAGAGAAATTTCTCAATACACGGATATTCAAGAAGGTATTTGAATAAATGAATACAAAAAATTACTTTGTAGCAAGTAACACTCTCCAGTGGTTTCAATATTAATTTTTGTGGATTGGTGGCATCGAAATGTTGACCATTCTGATGCAGTTTCTGTAAAAAATAAACGGTAAAAAATTGACGAACGTGTTCATCAAAAAGGAATACGTAAAATAAAGACTGAAAATGACTTACATTCATTTCTTCATTATTTAGTTGATCTTTAACATCATGCGATACTTTATCACAGTACATAGCTTTATGCTTCGTATCACCGCAAAAATGACAAATTACAACTAACTTCTTGGGATCTTTTTGTCCTACATCACCGGCAGGTAATTCGAATCGTGGACTGGTAAAATTCAAACAAATGAATAAATTAATGAGGAAAAAAACAGAAAAAAATATAAACTGAACACACGTACTGCATAAATTTGCAATTCGGACCATCAGGACAAAATCCAGCCACATAATTCGTACATAAAACTCTACGAACGTGATGATGCCTACAATGAGGTCCATGACGACAAAAACCTCTATCGTACCACGGGCAGTCTTTAATTTTACTATCAGGATCGATGTGCAGAAAAGGACATTCTTTGTTGTGACATGCATCTGAAAGAATCGTAATATGTTATTTCGCTGTACTTTGAATACTGATAACAGAGATCGCAACACTTACTAAATCTCGCATAAAAGTAGCATTCGGGCATTTTCGTCATATCATATTCGTGTAAAAATTCGCATTGATCTCCTTTCTTGCATAAACCACGCAGCCAGTGCTTACAGACGATGTTTCTATCACCTCGTACGTGTCTCATAGGACATAACGCACCTTTAGTGCAAGTACCTTTCGCATAGAAAGTACAGACGCCGGCGATGGATTCTAACGAAAATAATGAATGGTATTATACAAACTGTATCAACTTGGTATGATTCGTTTACATAGGAATGAACGGTTTCAAAAATTTAGGATTGAACTAATATCTGTATGAAATACTAACTATCCATTCCGGGAAACGGTAACGGTAAAGCTCCATGCTGTTCTTCTAAGGCAATTTCTATATCAAATTTTATGTCATCAAGACTAGCTACCAATGCTTCCATCGTAGTGCAATACAAATGAAATAAAATCTAAAAACTTGAATACATCACAAATACATCGAGAGTTGATAGTAACCGAGTAATTAATGTACAACACATCGACATCCATTAGCTAAAATAATGAAAATGCTCATTGAAGAAAAATCTTTGATAACAACTTCTGTTTATATTTCTTGTTGTCTTGAGAGTCTTGAGGCGATGAAGCTGGCGGGTAATTTACTGTAACTGTTCGCTTTTTTACCGTAATTACGTAACAATTACGGTTACTACGACGTACCAATTGTAAAATAGTAAATACGGTAAATACTCTTGATTTTCGCCATCGTCGAACAGAGTTGAAATAAGGTCTAAAAAAAAAGGACCATATACATAAAATGGACCCTTGTTTAGGATCAAATATCACAAATTTTCATTTTTTCCCCCAGTCTCTAATAGTACGTTGATCAGGCTGCAGGCTGCAGCCCAAACAAAATGACCTAGGAGGCCAAAATTTGGTATGTAGAGTTGGTAGAAGCCACTAATGTGCCTTTTGTGGGTTCTGACTTTTGCGGCCCAAATTTGGGTAGAGGCTCTTTTTTGAGAGTGCCCTAGCGAGGGTCCAAAGAGACAAAATTTTTTGAAATTTGTACCAGCGATGAGGATTCAAATTATCTTCAGCATGGTAAAATTTCTCCTTCCTAAATCCTAGGTCGCCTCCGCGTCATTTTAGAGCTTAAAAATTGCATTTTGGGGTCATTTTTTCAGGTTGAACAGCCTGCAGGCCCTGCAAATGTGGCTAGAAGGCAGGGATGGGAACCGAACCGAACCTATGCGGTTTTCGGTTTCGGTTTTTCAAAGTCCAAAAAAAATGGCGTTCGGTTCGTTACGGTTTTGAACCGCATTCCATTATGATTACGGTTTTCGGTTCGGTTTTGAAAAACCGGAAAAACCGCAAATTTTTTTCGGTTTTTTCCGGTTTTGCTCTTTTTTCATTGTTTTTTGTGTTTTTTACTTGTAAGTTG
>FIZU01045650.1:0-11156 GCA_900064475.1 Pseudococcus longispinus
AATGCGATGTTGCCTTTTTACCTTCATGGCTTGTATCGTCTAGGTTGGTTTTGTTTTTAGACATTTTGTCAGACTTTTTTGAACTTGGAAAATATTTAAAAACTCAAATTAATTAAAATTTCAAGAAAATTCCAAATCAGTCATTTCGTCAGATAGCTTTTTATCTAACACTGATTTTTAGACATTTTGTGAGACTTTTGAACTTGCTGACTTTTAGGCATTTTGTCAGACCATTTTGGAATTAGGAGATTAAAAAAGGTTTCGTGAAAGTTTCAAAAATTGAAAGTTAGGAAAAAAAATCGACAAAATCACACAACAAAATTTGGGGCTTGTGGAGGCCCTGGGAAGGGTCCTATCAAAAAAGTGAGGCGATATTTGAACTTGACGCTATAAAAAACACGCCAAACGATATGCCATACAACTTTTTTGATTTTGTTGATTTTTTTTTCAAAATTTGGGGGCTTGTGGGGGGCTTGGGAAGGGTCCTATCAAAAAAGTAAGGCGATATTCAGACTCGGGGCTATCGAAAATGTAATCGGAGGACCCAAGGTCAGAACGCGACCGAATTGACATGGAATGGCCCGATAAATTACATTATCGCGTAGAAAGCATTTTTCAGGCATTTTCGTACCTAGACTAGAAAGTAATTTTAACTTCACAATTTGCAAAATCTGAAATATGCACATACCTATTTAATCTTTTCTTGAGATATTGGCTGATTAGTAAACATTCGAATTCAAAACAGCTGATTTCTACATGTTTTGTTTCAGTATGATGGCGGAATGCAATACTGTTTGGGTATGTTTCCAATGGTCGAATATCTATTCGAATACGTAACCGAATTTGTACAACGTTTCCATCAACAGCCGTATTTCAATTTATTTTGGACGAATTCATTCAGTCATAATGAACTAAATATGCCTACTGTGATGGACCAGCGAGTGCGAGATTTTCTCGAAAGCATCGAAAATTACCTAAACTCGACCATAGTGATATTTCTCAGCGATCACGGAATGAGATTCGGTAAAATTCGCGAAACTTTCGTCGGCTGGTTGGAAGAACGAATGCCTTTTTTATACTTCTGGATTCCGCCTTCTTTCAAATCCGCATTTCCGGAAAAATATGCCAATTTATTGGCGAACAAAAATCGTCTATCGAGTCCTTACGACTTGCACGCGACCTTACAAGATATACTTCACGGTAACGTAACCACCAAACCTGTCGGGTGCCCCAGCTGTGATACTTTATTCAAAAAAATACCGTGGAATAGGTCGTGCGAAAACGCATCCATCTCCGAACATTGGTGCACGTGCTACGACGATTTTGAACCGGTATCCGTTAAAGAGCCGGTCGTTCAATGGGCTGCAGCCGCTGCTGTAGATCGCATTAATCAATACTTGAACGAAAATCGAAACGCTACGCTGAAAGGTAAACGATGTGCAACTTTGAGTCTGCATAAAACACTCAGCGTTAGTACTAAGTTCTCTCGAGTATTTGGCACCAATTCTTACCTTATTGTGTTTGCGGTGAAACCTAGTGGGGCGATTTTCGAAGCCACTGTGCAATATGAGACTGATTTTAAAGTTTATAATTCGATTAGTCGTATTAACGCTTATGGTAATCAAAGTTCTTGTGTAAAATCTGATACGAATCTTCAAAAGTATTGTTTCTGTGTTTAACATACTCGTAGAAGATGAATACTGAAATTCATTCCAAAACTTCGTATACTAATTGTCGAACTGGTGGACTTGCAGTTGTATCTTATGTTTGATTGTATGACCTGAGTTGTTTTAATTTTTCGCATATCTCGAATCATTTCGTTATAAATGTATTACCTTTGAATTAGTATATTGCAACATAGATGAACCTATGTGGATTCATCTGTGATTTCAGTCTTTCAATTATATGTTTTTTAAAACATTATTTTTATCTGTAAGAAGATAGATATAAGTTGCTCATCAAAAGTAGGTAGTTTTTACGTACAATACATTCATACCTAATACCACCGATTGATTTTTTTTTTTTTTAGCAAATATATTTTTAATTCATGAGCTGCATGAGCCAAATCAGACAATATACAACTATTTATTACATTATGAAAATGTATTGTGTAAAATTTATCGTACATACTTATTCGATATTAACTTATAATAATGTGTGCTAATATTACCTATATATTCTGACATATCTAGTAGGTAAAGGTGCCTATACTTGTATTTATTATCACTTTTCGTTTGTATTACCATTATTACCTTTTATTTTTGTTTAATTTGGATTGTGATAAATGTGATGTTTTAGCGTTTGTTAGGTTTTTCATATTGAATTATTTATTATTCGTCATGTGTATATTACAAATAAGATTTAGATTATAATTTCTTTTCAAAACTGCCATTATTTTATTAGGTAAGTGCCTACCTTTTACGTATAAGTAAGATCTATATTCTTTAAACGTGTAAAATTGTACTTATGTATACCTTATACCTACTATAGTCTGGAACTATTTTCAGCAATGAAGCATCAATGATCAAAGTCTTTAATTATGAAAGTAATTGTAAGTTTATCGAAGATCAAAATTCAAATTTTCCTGATAGTGGCTCCCGTTGTCGTATATTTGTGATAAATCCTGCTTCATATTGCGTTACATAAAGTACTCACCTGTACAGCTTGTTACCAGTATTTGTTATTCTTATATTCTTAAATACCATTACCTACCCATGCTACATCTTTGATGTTTTTTTTCACTGGCATAACCAAAAAAATGAAAAAGAAAAACACGAACAGCTTTCTATAATTTAAATTACAACTTTGAAAGTATATCTACCTGCCTATTTCATGTATATACGTATTACCTACACTTAAAGTTTATGTATTTTCTGGATTATTGGAACGACGAACAAGTATTAGAAGCTCCCTCGATTTTTTTTCATACGTTAGGTAAATATGCCAAAATGTAATTTGTATTGTCCAAAGCAAATTTTTACGTTTTCTTGTCTACATGATTTTTAAGCATCCAGTGAGATTCTAATTTATGCAAAACGCACGTACAATTACTTGGTAGGTAATCCATAAGTTTGTTCTTCATTGTTTGTTGGTAATTTTTTAATGTTATTTCGTCAGAAATACAAGATTATCGAATTTTACCTGGTACCTAGACTCCCTTATAACTTTTCAACAGAGAAAACCATGTGTATCTTACATTTAAAATGTACTATTTTCCATTAATTTTAATTTCCTTCTAGCAAATTATGACGGCATCTCTTGGGACATTTTAAATAAAAAAAATTGTATTTATCACAAATTTATGTTTCGAATAAAAATTGGCAGATACTTCAAGAGAGCCTCAAAATAAATATTCATAAAGGCGAGGAGGGAGGAAAATGAATATTTCTATTAAATTATTATTTTACGAGAATGTAGTTACCTTTTGAAAATCAAAAAAAGTGTACTTTTTTATCCGACGAAGGCCACACGTTGGCACTAACATCTTGTACACTATGCTCACCATCATACCTTACGATGATTATTTTGTTATATGCTTATTTTTTAATTTGTGATGTATCAACTGTGAATTTATTATCATTACTTTTCGTTAAGCAGATAATTTTTTATACATTTGTAGTCGATAGAATCGGTATATTGAGTCATGAACTATTGCCTATTTACCAGAATAGATACTCGTACATGTTTGTAAAGGAAGATGAAATAACAAGTACACAGATTGTTGAACATTATATTTATTTATTTCATCGCTGGATATAATTTTTTTAAACCCACTAAATCGTAATGATCAATATGTGTAAGTTGGTAGTTACTTGCTTTTAAAAATTCTATTTTGTAAAAAATCGAGTTTAATGTCTGTTCCATTTAACATAACCCCTGGCTCTCAATACACTTGCAAATATGTAAACAAAACTTTAGGAACCAATCAGATAGGTAGCAAGAAAATTCTTGACTGCATTCTGAATATTTTAAATCATTTTGCATATTTGAAACTGCATAAAATTATTGGGAATAATCCAAAAAGTTATTCAAAAAAAAATATTTTGGAAGTAATGAAAGCATTTAATTTGAAATACTTAATTAGTCGCAAAAAAATATAAATAAGAAGAAATTATGTAGAAATATGTGAAAACATGTGCATCATGCATATGTGTGCACAAGCACGAATAACATGTGTTCAAAAAACGCGCATTTTCCCATCCATTTTTACCAGCAGATGTGATAAAAATTAAAATTTTCAAATTTGCAGCATGTGTAGTTTCGATTTTATTATTATTCTTTGCTTATTTGTAGACGTATCTGCGAACTGGTAATCCCAGTTCGAATAGATGTGAAGTTCGTGCCAATCTTTAACAGTCGGTTGTATGATTCGGTACTCCGAATTAATACTCGTTTTGATGTCGTTGTAATAACTTGTGTACTTGCGTACTTCGTTTTATTTTTCTCGAAATAGAAGCAACCTACGAAAATAATTGGTACTGTAAGTACTTCACGTGTTCTTTCTCGCCTTTCGGGGTTTTATTATTTTTTTATCCGAGATGAATTATCTATACGATTCGAACTATTTGGCAAAATTTTGGAATGCTACACAAAATCCTAATTTTTATTGTTTAAGTATCTCGAATCAAAATTTAGTTGATTTTTTTCTATCATGTAAAAATTGGTAATTTGGTTTACCTTTGGGCTATAGCTACAATGGTCGTTGATTTTACGAAGTAATGATTGTCGAACTGTTGAAGTATAGAGACTATGAAACATTTCTCAGAATTCAGATACTCAGAACGATGATGTAAGCATTTTATCTTCACGACATACACTGCACCTGCACACACACACACACACGCAGCACGCACATTCTTTCAGCCTTTAAATGAATTTCCGCTACGGAGACGATGATAACGAAGTAGATAGATTTGTGAATTTGCTTGTTTGGCGATTTAATAAAGTGGTTGGTATTTAACAACCGGTCTCGCTTTCGAGACATTGAGTTTAATTTTTGCTATTGAGATGTAAGCTTGTGAAAGTGTGGGGTTAGTGTTGTCGCTTGTAGTCGATACTTATTGCATTATTGGTGAGTTTATTTCAGATTATTGAAATTTTTCAAGGAGTACTTTAGTCCTCAGCTTAAGTTTTTTGCTCAAGCATGATATTTCGATTGCTTAAATTATGATAGAATAAGAGGCGCATCTGCTTGCCGGGTACCGATGTGTTCGTCATTACAGGCAGAGCCAGCGACTTAGGCGAGGATACAACACGTATGCCAGATGCCTCACAGAGTAGTCTACAAGCTCTGAACGGATGTAAAGGTCAATATAGATTCCGAAAACTGGGTATGCAGGCTTCAAGGTGAAGGTTCTGTAGTCCAGCTCAAATTTCAGGGTTCCCGCGGATCCTCTGACCACGGATCCGGATCCTTTTTTTTGTGGATTCGTGATCCGTGATCTGGGTCCGGATCCTTTTTTCTGTGGATCCGTATTTCGCGGATCCAAGAAAAATCAATTTTAACCTAAAATTCAATTGCTCAAAGTTAAAAAATAAATATTCAGCTTTATTTTCATTCATCCCTCACTTTTTGTCGAGAAAAAAATAACTGAAGCCATCAGCATCAGCCATCAGACATGATATTCACACTTCACAGTAATTTTCTTATGAAAAAAAAACGAGAAAATTTTAAAGGATCCGTGATCCGAAAAAAAGGATCCGGATTACGGATCCTGGGTCTTGGATCTGTGATCCGCTGGAAAATATGGGTGATTCGTGATCTGTAATCCGGATCCTTTTTTGCCCGGATCCGCGGGAACGCTGTCAAATTTGACCGGCATCTAAGACATAATTTCAATGCGGTATTTAGCTTAGCACTGGCTGAAGAAATAGTGTGGTTAGGGCAGGGTTCCCGCGGATCCGGATCCGTGGTCAGAGGATCCGCGGGAACCCTGGGTTAGGGT
This sequence comes from Pseudococcus longispinus, assembly GCA_900064475.1. Lineage (NCBI taxonomy): Eukaryota > Metazoa > Arthropoda > Insecta > Hemiptera > Pseudococcidae > Pseudococcus > Pseudococcus longispinus. Next base: position 5,946 of record FIZU01045650.1, read on the forward strand.
AGCTAGCCACGAAGGAAGCTCAGTCACAAGATGACAAAAGTCAAAAGTCTCGATTAATTAGGCATTATCTTTTATTTTTTCATGGTACTTGTGGCGCCTCTCCACCTAGCATTCTACATTCCTTCTTATTTCTTAAACATCCGAAATACCCGTTTTACCTATATCCTACATACATCTCACCCCCTTTTCTCGTAACTTCCTTTTCAATAACAACTTATCCTTGAATATCGCCATGTCTTTCCTACTTTCTCTTTTGGTTCCTTTATTCCGAAACTAGCTAGCCATCACCTTCCGCTTCCGCTCCATAGTCCATACTTCCATAATCCATACTCAATACTCCAGGTAACTTAACTGTACATATTGTCGTAGATTTTAGTCGTCAAGTTGTTATCGTTTTAATCATTTTCAGGTGGTATCTGTGCCCTCCCGAGAGTGGAGATCCTACTTTACTCGGTCTTCGGAAGTGTAATGAATTTTCATAAAGGTAATTAGGTATTCAGACTTAGATTATGCAAAGTAATATAATTATTTCTTTCGAGATCTTTGACAAATTCGTAATGTTGCGTTTTTACAAAATTTTGCGTATTTCCTTCCTCAATCTTCCCTTCACTTTTTAAAATTACGAACGAGGTATACAACATAGGTACATTTTGCATCTGCGAACTGCCACGCTATTCGTACATTTTTTATATCACAGAATCTCTGAAAATTTTCAACTTAAAAAGTTCAGAATCTTTTATTTCCGACATTTTTCACATCCAAAAAGTCATTCTAAGTCTTGTACCATGAGGAGTCGTGGACTGCGGTTGGCAAGGGAAAATGAGTGTTTTTTGAACAGAAAAAGAAAAAAAATGAAAAGAAACGGAGTACCTATACCTATTACTTGCATCATCTTGCGCGAAAATGGTGAAAATCTGTAACTTTTTCAACTTTTCAATTCTTAGACGTCGCTTATAATGTCTCTTCTCTAGTATTGTTTCGGTAAAGTAAATTTTCTCCCCTTTACTGTAAAAACCTTTATTATTTTTCTGTAGACATAAGTCCATAACAAAAATCACGACTTCTATTATTTCCGTAAAATATTCTGTAAACATTCTAGACGATACTATCAGTTATCAATGAACTTGAACAAATTTACAATTTTACATTCCCAATATTTTCACGCATGCGCTTTTCATTTTCATCTTTTTCTACCTCAAAACACGTCATTATTATGAATGAACTGGCCAGCACTGGCGTCCATGTAAGTAGTGGTATGTAACGTACGTATACATATGTAAAAGTCAGTAACACGCAATCGTGACGCAAAAAAATTCTAACCCCCTCTACTGATACCGGGTGCCTAAGAATATATAAACCCCCATATTTTAAATATCACTTTTTGGGCAGAAATAACAAACCAGGTAAAATAAAATAATGCTCGTTTTAATTATTATTTATTAAAAAAAAACGAAATAAAACTATTAAATTTTTTCTAACTCGAAATTTCAGCAAAAAAATGAAATCGAAAAACAACGGGGCGTGACTGTGTCAAATATTCTTACGCACCCGGTCGGTGCTTGCCAAAATGATAAAATTGATAGTAAAATGAAACAGAATAGAAACGTGTCGGTGTTAGTTTGGTTTTAGTGTTTGATAGTAATTTTTTAACTTTGATCCTTATGTTTATTAAGTACCTACTCACCTAGATGCAACTAGGTATTTCCTTTTTTACGCCCTTATAATGATCGTTGCTTAGAGATTTTATTAAAAAAATTTTGTTACTGTTCGGTTTCAGTATGGCAGCGGGCGTTTTGAAAACTCAGACGAAGTCTTTTGTGCGAACGGTGATATGTTTTCTGTGTTTAATGACACCAATGATTTACTTATACTGTTACCGAGATCTTGAGAGTTACACAATTGTGGAAAGTTCTTCGTTATTTGCGAGAAATGCCGTCCACGATTTTAATGGTGAGTGATTTGAATAAATTTCTCATTTTTATCGTTCATTTCGCCAATTTCTTGATCAATTTTTAGGCTAACGTAGAGTTACATTGTATAGTTGTAACTTACTCCGGTATGCAAATGTGTTTTTCAGATTCTGATATAAGCATAGAACATGTTAAACATGGTTATGTGGTTTGGAGCGAATCATGTCGTATTCCGAATATCGATCCGTATCACGAATCTATTAGAAAATTCGTGAAAAATTGGAAACCTTACGTTTGCTCCGAACAAAAAGCTCTGACAAAAGTTATTTATAATGCCACTAGTAATACACACACCATCAAGCTACATGAGCCCGCATTGAGAGATTATTCTGTCACTAGTCGTGATGTACAATGTTGTTATTCAATATTTAGTCGAGATGACATTCATCATCGCAATAATGATCAAGATGACGATAGAGTTTCGTGAGTAAATTTACCTATATAATTTAATTCAAATTCAATAATGATTTCATCACCGATAACATTTTGACTATCCACCTACAAACAGATAATACCGGTTTTATTTAAAATTTGGAAGTGTATGCATAATTTTAAAATTTGATTTTTTTTCAGAATATCTCCACCAGTTTGTTACGATCAAGAAACAATCTTACCACCACGAGCCGAGTACATCTACGTCGAATGCAAAAATCGCGAAACATCGATTTATAAAAATATTCATTCGATGGTGATAGAAAAACAAAAAAAACCACCGAGACGTGCAGCGGATCCAGTCAAATATAGCGTTTTGTTTTTCGGAATCGATTCTATTTCTAGAATGAATATGATAAGAACGATGCCGAAAACAGTGGAATATCTGAAAGAAAAACAATGGGTAGAACTGGAAGGATATAACAAAATAGGCGATAATACTTTTCCGAATCTGGTAGCTGCGCTCACAGGGATGAATGTGAGTCAATTTAAGGAAAGTTGTCAGAAATCGGTAGAGGAAGATATGTTTGACGATTTCCCGTTCATATGGAAAAATTTTAAAAATGAGTCTTACATGACGGCTTATATTGAAGACTGCCCGAGTATAGGTACGTTCAATTTTCGGAAATACGGATTTATGAACAGTCCGACGGATTATTACAGCAGACCTTATTTGATTGGAGCTCAGAAATATCTGAATGTTGAAGTAAGTATTTTCAAATAGGCTTATGAAATTATGTCATAGATATAGCTTCTTCTTCAAATCAAAATTCGAAACTGCCCTTTAATCTAGAAGTTTGAATTCAAAAAAGCTAATTTTTACTTGTTCTGTTTCAGTTCGATGGCGGAATGCAATACTGTTTGGGTATGTTTCCAATGGTCGAATATCTATTCGAATACGTAACCGAATTTGCACAACGTTTCCATCAGCAGCCATATTTCAATTTATTTTGGACGAATTCATTCAGTCACGACGAATTAAATATGCCCACCGTGATGGACCAACGAGTAAGAAATTTCCTCGAAAGCATAGAAAATTACCTAAATTCGACTATAGTAATATTTCTCAGCGATCACGGAATGAGATTCGGCGAAATTCGCGAAACTTTCGTCGGTTGGTTGGAAGAACGAATGCCTTTCTTATACTTCTGGATTCCGCCTTCTTTCAAGTCCACGTTTCCACAAAAATATGCCAATTTATTGGCGAATAAAAATCGTCTATCGAGTCCGTACGATTTACACGCCACCTTACAAGATATACTCTACGGTCATGTGACCACCAAGCCTATGGGGTGCTCCAGCTGTGATACTTTATTCAAAAAAATACCGTGGAGTAGGTCTTGCGAAAACGCATCCATCACCGAACACTGGTGCACGTGTTACGACGACTTCGAATCGGTATCCGTCAAAGAGCCGGCTGTTCAGTGGGCAGCAGCCGCTGCTGTGAATCGTATCAATCAATACCTGAGCGAAAAACGAAACGCTACGTTGAAAGGTAAAAAATGTGCTACTTTAAGTCTGCATAAAGTACTCAGCGTTCACACCAAAACCTCCGTTTTATTTGGCGCCAATTCTTACCTCATTGTGTTCGCGGTGAAACCAAGTGGGGCGATTTTTGAAGCAACTGTGGAATATAAGACTGATTTTAAAGTTTACAATTCGATTAGTCGTATTAATGCTTATGGTAATCAAAGTTCTTGTGTGAAATATGATACTGATCTTCAGAAATATTGTTTTTGTGTTTGAGATGTGAGATGAAAACTTACGTACTCTTAACGCCACCTACCAAGTGCCAAATGTAGGTAGGTACTTTTTGTTACAACATAGATGAACACTTACATAGGTAAATTCATCTGTGATTTCGGTCTTTCAATTTTATGCTTTTTTAAATTAGGTATTTCAATCGATAAGTAGATAGGTATAATATAAGGTGCTCATAAAAAGTTGGTAAATCCAATTTTGCTTGAAAAACTGGCTCGTGTACCCTATCTATAACCACTACCGTTTCGATATGAGTGAAAGTATTTGAGTTGATTTTATTTTTTTCAAAAAGGTATATTTTTAATTTATTGATTTTTGTAGTAATATGAAACAATTCGTGCTGTGGTCGCCGTAAAAGTTTTTATCACTTCTGAAAACTTAGCTTGAATAATCACGAAGGCAAAATATTGCTTATGCTTGGCCGGAACTTCACATACTTTGATGTTTCTTTAATTTATGTCCTTTCATATTTCATGTTCGTAGAAGTTTAAATTGGCAAGCCCGAGCGAATGTTATCGGTTATCGACATTTGTAGCTTTTTTCCAGATACCTACTCAAAAAGAAACGAAATTTAAAAGAAAAAGTTTTTATTTTGTGCCTATGCGATTTGTTGTATTGTTCAATAAGTTGAAGCAGGGAATTACCTATTTGAAAATTTCGTTTTAAATGACTCGCCACTTTTAATTTTCGTTAGTATTTGAAAAGAAACTGCTGTTACTGAGAACTGATTAGCAACTGTGTTATGTATACTCGACCAGTTTTGAAAATTTATTCATGACTAATATGAGATATGCAGATAAGGTGTGAAAATAAATTTAAAATGCATCAATGTAGGTATATGTGTTGTTCAAAGTGGAGGAATGAGAATTTGCTAGGGCCGCAGCGAGCGGGAGGGGGGACATGGGGGACAATCTGCCCTCCCAAAGATTTTCATTAAAAATTTCTATTTTTGGCAGTTTTCAACCGAATTTTTTCAAACTTGCGAGGATGGTAGACAGTATCAAGGTAATTTTTAGAATTTTTTGCAAAAAATTTCGAGCACTTCTTC